>JAAGNO010007318.1:0-16039 GCA_033439905.1 Ceryle rudis
AAGAAAGAAAGAAAGAAAGAAAGAAAGAAAGAAAGAAAGAAAGAAAGAAAGAAAGAAAAGAAAGAAAGAAAGAAAGAAAGAAAGAAAGAAAGAAAGAAAGAAAGAAAGAAACAAACAAACAAACAAACAAACAACCACCTTGTTTTATAATTAAAGTTTTAATGAAAAGCACTTTGAATAGTTACCTGACACAAGTCTGGAAGTACCCAGCAGAAGAGAATATATTTGAGACTAGAGAGCTCTTTAATCTGGCGATCAAAGGTGTAACAAGACCTGGTGGCTGGAAGCTGAAGTTAGACAAATTTGACCTGAAAAGAAGACATATTCCAACAGCGAAGGGAATTAGCCATGAAACAATGTATGGAGGAGACGGTTGATTCTTCCTCACTTGGATATTATTTTTAATTTGAAATCGACTGTCTTTCTAAAAGAGGTGCCCTATCTCAGCCAGAAATCATAGGTTTGCCACAGGAATCACTTGGTGAAACTATCTGGCCTTGGTGATGAGAGAGGACAGAGTAGCCTTTCTAGCCTCAGCATCAATAATCCGCGACATCCTGTCACGGAGACATTCGCTCATCTTGATCTACATGACTTTAAAAACCACATGAACAAGTCTAGTTGCACTTGAGTTACCTTGGTGTATTTACAGAGTACTCCACTACATGCAATAGCTCTGCATCAAGTTCTTCTTTGATTCCACGCATGTCTGTGTGATCTGGATAGATTGCCTGTGTCTCACTGTTCATCTCTTCCCCAGGACTTCACCTTCCTGCTTGGCTCTATGGCACAGCATCCCCCACCTGAAAGCAGAGTGAATCCAGTTTCTGGGACAGATCACCCTTCTTCAAGGAGGCTCAACACAACAAGAGGCAGCCATCACTGTGCTGAGCACAAGCTGCGTTCCTTGCACACTCCCAGAAGGACCCTTGAGTGACATCAGATCTTTGGGAAGCAGCAGCAGGACAGAGATGTGTCCTGCAAGAGGATGTTGGTGATGGAGACTAGGCATTCTGCTTTGGCTGATTTGGGATGCAGAGACAGTGCTGTTGGGAGCCTGGATCACACTTAGAACAGCGGTAGGACAAACCCACCCCTGCATCAGGCTCAGAGGCTGCACAGCGGTGACTCAGTCCTGACACGGGGGGAGCCTGCAACCCCATTCTTGGCATGGTCCAGAAGAGTGGGTGCAAGCTTTGCTTACCTTCCTGTTTTCAATATTGATTATATTTGGATTTGCATAATCCAGTACAGTAAACAACAGTCAGATGAGACTAAACGAGGGGTAAAAAGAGTAAAACACAAACATATTTACCCAGTCTAACGAGCGGTACGCGGATCAGCCATGAGCTGCCACCTGGACTCCTGAAGGGCACAGCTTGGAGCTTGTGTGGAAACTCTGAGGTGAAAAGTGGTGGAAGAGAATCAATGTGGTGTGGGAGAAGAGCAAACCCCCTTTCACAGGGGTGAGGCATGTCGTATCTTCTACCCTCCTAGCTGGAAAGGGTCAGCTGTCCTAGCAGTGTCTCCTGGTCTGCCCACGTGTCTGGTCACTGTGGGATGAGGAACATCTGACCACTGTGAAGTTGCAGGAGGGCTGATTCCCTGCGCCTTGACACGGCCTGATGGCATTCACTTCTCCAGCAGAAGCTGAACCCTGACAGTGTGAGCTGCAGGGAGAGTGTGTGGATAGGGGATGGAGGTGGGCAAAGAGGCTTGAACTTGCCAAGCAGCCTGGCTGGGTACTTCACCTCCACATCTCTCCCCTCTTTTCTTGCTTCCCCAGCTTGAGAAGGTGCTACAAGAATGTTCAGACAACAGCACTGGGAAGAGAAATTACTCTCTGAAATAAAGACAGAAACAACACATCTGCACACAGAGAGCGCGTTCGAAGGAAGAGATCAGGAAATCAGCACGCGTGGCTGCCCCGGTGCTGAAATCCCAGGCTGCATTTCCTAAAGAGATTTTGAGAGTAAATTCATTTTAATTAAATGGCTTCAAACAAAACAAAACACAACATCTCATTTTGGATTTAATGTAATGTTCCGTTCCATCCCCAAGTTCATTTTTTGAGGCTTTGTGTCAGAAAGAGACCTGAAAAAAAAAGCGGCTTTAGCCAACGGGGTGCATCTTCTTTTGTCTTGGCTTAGTAAGCAAACTTCAAACACAAGGTGACTGTACAAAGCCCTCCCTGCAACCGAAGCTGCTGACACGTGCTGGGCAGGAGGCACGGACGCTGCACCAGCCCCACGCTCTCAGCAGGGACTCCATTGCTCTCACGAGCACCTCGTTCCCCCCCTCGCACAAGTAAGAAGAGCCCTGGCAGAAGCCGACCTGCTGCCCGCTACCCAACCACGGAATAAGGTGTGTGTTTTATAAAGGAGACGGTTTGAATGGGGTTTAGCAGATCTAAGAGTCTCCACTGTGTCATAAATTCCCGCGACAAGCTTTTGGTGTCATACTGCTCCTTGTTATAATGAAGGGGATTTGAATAGGATGTAATGTCGTTGGGAGCGAAGATACGGCAGCAATTTATCACGAGAATCTGCTGCAGCGCCCGGGAAAATGAAAGCTTTTTTAGATATAGATACAGATGGATTGGAAATGGACTTGCTCCTCACACAGGAGGCTCCTTCATCACCAATAATATCAGGACAAATACTGCTTTGTGCTTGGCACCGTCTCTAATTGCATTAACATATCAGTTGTGAGCGGTAATGCTCCTAGCCAGAAACTCATCACCAGTAGAGCCGCTGGCATACGGAGAAGGGTGCCAGCTGCTTGTAGGTGTGAATATTGTCATAAATGGGATTTCATAAGCAGAAGGAAAAGATCCGCTCATGTCTGCTTCTACAGCAAATGAAGCAGCTCCTTGCTTTGTAGCTCTCTGCTGTACAGCTCCTTGCTCCCTTTCCCCATCTGGGAGCGTGTACCCAGGTGTGGAGGAGGAGGTGAAGCAAACCATCAGGAAAGGTTCACCCCTCGGGAATGATGTCTCGCATGAGTTCTCAGAGAATAAACATTCTGCTCCTGTATTGCCCTGCTCTCCTCCTGCAGCAGGACAATGTTGGCACAATAGAAAATAAAAGGCACTGAGGGGACTAAGGGAAAGAACCCATAAAGACCCTTAAAATACATTATGGAGTCAAAGTACTACTTTCTCAGCTGTGTTATCCTCCCTGCCTAGGGTGGCTGGAAGGGATCTCTGCGAAGAAATGCTTACAGCAAACCTAGAAAGACTACGTAATGTTCCTACCAGCCCAGAAAGTGGGTTTCTGGTCTTGACTCTAGATAGGTCCTTTGTAGGACAAATTATACTATTTAGCCTGGAGAAAAGGAGGCTCAGGGGAGACCTTCTGGCTCTCAACAACTGCCTGACAGGAGGTTGGAGCCAGGTGTGGTCAGTCTCTTCTACCAAAGAACAAGTGACAGGACAAGAGGAAACAGCCTCAAGTTGTGCCAGGGGAGGTTTAGGTTGGGCCTGAGGAACAATTTCTTCCCTGCAAGGGTTGTCCAGGCCTGGCCCAGGCTGCCCAGGGCAGCAATGGAGTCCCCATCCCTGGAGGTATTGAAAAGCCGTGGAGCTGTGGTGCTGAGGGACATGGTTTAATGGTGACCTGGCAGTGCTGGGTTAATGGTGGGACTTGATGATTTTAAAGGTCTTTTCCAATCAAAATGACTCTATGAGTCTGTATGGGCTGGTCTTGTGCCATGATGCCTGTTCAACACAGGACAACCCTACAGCACAACCCCACTGCTCTGTTCTTGCACGGACCACATGGGGCTGATGGTGCCATAACCCAGAGAAGGATGCAGCTCCAGCCCAACTGGGTCCACTTGAGGGATACTGTGCATAGCTGAGGACAGAGCCAAAAGCTGAAGCCAGCACTTTCATGGGATGCCTGGGGGTTTAGTGCAACCCATCAGCAGAGCCCTGCCACCCATCTGTAGACAGAGGTCTACTCAGACCCAGGAGCACAAAAACTGTCCCCAGTACTGGCAGGGAAAAAGGAGTTTCTACAGCTGGCATAGTTGAATGTTGTGAGCCTGGGAGCACTAATAGGCCTTAATTGACCAATTAGCCCCCTCTGGGCTCCCCACCCACACACCCAGCAGCCCCAGTTAAATGCAGGTCTGACTCTCCAGTCTTATTTTCAGCTATGTTGTGAATGGCTTTGGTTCTGGCCCTGATTAATCTTCCTGGCTGAACCCTGGACCTGTCTTCACCCTTCTTCTCTAGGACTGCTGATGGGCCTGCCTTCCTCCTTAGCCTGGTCCTATCTGGTTCCTGCAGGATATGCCAGTACCTGGATGTTGCTCTGCCACTGGTCCCACACACACACTTAGGAGCAGCCCTCTTCTTGCTACTTTTTCACACTGAGGATCATCTCCAGGGCCATCGAAGAAGTTCCAGCATCACACTGAGTGCCTGAGCAGAGCACTGGTGAGTATTTCCCAGCTCCTCCGGGAAGAAAGCAGGGTATGTCCTGAAAGGGCAATGAAGCAGAGGACAAGCAAGCACAACTGTGCCTCCAGGGCAGGTCTTCTACCCAACCTTCTTTATTTTAGTCTCTGATTCAGCCATGCAGCACATCCTTTAGCATACAGGACTGATATGCATGGCAAAAAAAAAAAAAAGCCCCACCCAAAATCCACAGAGCTGTCTATAACTTATGGGTGCACTGGTTTTTTGAACTGCTGAGCCCCAGGGAAAGCATTGCCCACACTTAACCATCAGTGACTTCCCAGGAGAAGCAGCCCATCATCTTCTGGAATCCCTCCTGCCCATGCCTGTGACCTCCATTTGCCTGATGCTTTTTATTTTATTTTTTTTTTCTTGCTTTGGCTGTAACTCTGCAGTGTGATTGCTGGGAGTGCAGAGCTGGGTGGCAACGGTGGGTGAGGGGAACTTCTGGGCTTGCTTTGTCACTCAGCTTCAGGGCTCTCTGCATCTTCCTAGTGGTATCTGTGGGTGCTGCTGTAGCTGTCAATGGCAGTTCAACATAATGTGGGAAAGACCACGTTGTGCTATAGAAAGTCTATAGATCCTAGAGCTATAGAGTTTGGATCCTCCGGGGTAAGTTTGGCCTGTCCCTCGGACAATGGATGTAGCTGTGTACATGTGGGGGACTGAACCTTGGAAGCACGGCGGGGCCAAATCCAGTCCTGTAGATGCCTGTTGTGAATCTGACCAAGCCTGTGGGGATCCCAGACCCTACAAATGTCCACACGCTGCTGGAAATTTCACCAGTGCTTTCATGGGGAGGGGCAAATTTGTTCTGGTGTTCTGAAGGGGTGGGGGGGGAAGTCTCTCCCTAGCACAAACTTTTAACCATTAAGCATTTCTCTTGCACTTGCCCTGTTTCAAGTTAAATATGATTGATCAACTCCCATTTTTCAGAGGTATGAGAGGGTTACCTTCAGTATCTGGGTGGGAGGGGAAGGACCCAGATCTGTTCTGCTGCTGCCTGAGGGGTTTCTCAAGTGTCAGCCACTCAGGGATGTAAATGCTGCATACATCAGGTTATTTAGAATTTGGCTCATCTTCTTTTGATCTCATATTTGTGTCTTTTTCAGGGCTCTGGATCTGTTTATGCACCCCACCCCCTTCATGTCTCTCTCTCTTTTTTTTTTCTCCTTATAACTCTAATCATCCCTTTTAGCTCCTAAAGATAGGACAATGTTGTGATAAGGAAAAAGTAATTTTGCAACTTGACCTAAAAATGGGCATGTTTGGATTCAGTCAGCTCTTGGAATGCAGCTTCAGATTTAGACACAACTTCTAAAAGTCCAAATCTGGACTTTTGTCGTGCTGGGCAGAGGACTAGGTAACCCTTGAGATGGTCGGTACCCGACCCTCCCCTGTCATGAACACTTGGCACTGGGACTTTGTGTGAAGTCCGGGAGTCAATAAGAAGGGTGGGGTGAAGGTCTGATATGCTTAGGTTGGCTTTGATGGCTTTAAGGAGTGTCATGGCAACAGCGTTAGCTGGATAATTAATATTGCACACAAGATTATAGTGCAGGCGTAGAAGACAGTGCTTTAAATATATCAAATAGCCCCCCTGCCCGAGCCTGTTCTCCCAGTTGGGTGGGGACTGCTATATTTCAGGATCAGTAGAGCCATGGGAAAGGTCAGAGGACCTATATCCAGTTCTCTAGCCAGCCCTATTTCTAGCACAAGGCTTGTCTTGCAGACATGGCGATCAAGCCCGTGGAAAAGGATCGGGGCACTGCTATGTGAAATGGGTCCTGAGCTCCCAGCCAGCTGGAAGAGTGGGCAGTCAAAGCAAACAAGCTCTCTGGGATGTGCCCTGCAAACCAGGAGCTGCAGGTGAGGGGACATGTGCAGATGGCAGAAGCAATGACATGTTTTTTTGCCTTTCTTGCAGACTGATGGTAGATCTCTAGCAGTAGGGGGGGAACTCTGGTAGGTGGCAGGATGGGAGCATGCTGAAAACCCCCTTCAACAACGGTTCATCCCCTGCAGTGGTCTGTGTGGGAGTCTGCTCTGTTCTTACAGATCAAATGCATGAGCAGGGGCAAGCTCACAAGTCCTGCACCTCCCAGCAGCATTTTAGAGTCTGCAGTCTCAGCCTCACTGGGCCAGACTCTGGAGAAGAATATCGGGGACAGGGGGCAATATTTTGAGTCTGGGGACAAGCACCTTGCCTCCTTCTGCCCGGGTTCCTTCCCAGGCTGGACACAGCAAGTAAGACCAGCCAGCGAGTGCAGGTCTGCATGGAGGTAGCTGCCCAAAGGCATTGCTGGTGGTGTCCCTGCTGGGGACAGAGCTCAGGTAACTTAAGCCACCCTTGGCAATACACCTGTCTCCCAGGCTCATCTTGTTCTCTCCCCAGTGTGGTCCTGTGCCAAGCTATGGTCTGCATGCCCAGGTCCTCCTTTCCTTTTCACCATGCATGTTCACTGTGGTTGCTGTCACAGCTGGTGTGTCCATGGCACTCGGAACAGACATGCAGATGGATGCTGGCCTCTGGTCCTCAGTGAAGCTGCTTGCCTGTCAGACTGGTCCTCCCTCCTGTGCTGGCACCTGACAGATCAAAGTTCCCTTTGCTTTCCTTGTCTTTCAACTGGGCAATCTTGGAGGCAGGGTTGGAATGCTTTCTGTGGGCTGGTGCGACACTTGGTGAGCTACTGTCTGTGCAATTCAGTTGCTGCTGGCAGCATTATGGGCACAGGGGCCAACCTCAGCATGGAATTGTACTCCTGTAGCAGATAACCTTCTTCAGACAGCACACTTCATAATCTATTTTCTGATCTGGCACCAAAAGAGTCCTTGTACTTTTTCCCCTATCTCTGACTTCATGTTTATGCCATGGCGCTTACATTGGATCTCCCACCTGTACAGCCATGAACTCAGTGAAACTAATCCTGGAGAAATAAAAAAAGGCATCTTTAGTCAGATCTCCCTCCGCTCTTATGATGCTAGACTGGAAGAAATGCACGGTGAGATAGCACCTGTTGGTATGTCCACACTGAATATGTCAAAATGCAGTGGACATTCCATGCAACTCCACCACCCTACCCTGGAACAAGGCAGCTCTTCCAGCAGGGAGAAGCTTGGGGGTGGGGGCAGGTGGCATAAAAGACCCCAAAACTAAGTCACTCCTGGGTCATGGTGCAGGCAGCCCCTGCTGCTCCAACAGACTACTGGTTTGCCCTCTTGTTTTACAGTCTCTGTTGCTCATCTTTGCTTCTGGACAGTCCATCCTGACCTCTAGATGCTTTCTCCAGATGAAGGTGTTCAGTTGCTCTGGAGAAAATAGTGATTTTAATTCCCTTCCAAAGTAAGCAGAGAACAACAGCAAAGGTTGAGGAAAGAGTTGAATTTCCTCGCTGGTGCCCAGCAGGAGCCTTTAACTGAAGATATCACACACAATCCCCATAGTGAAGTGTGAGCAAACAAAATGAGCAGCTCTGCTGGTCATTAAGGCAGCGTAGGTGTTGGCTCATATAGGAAAGTCAACCTACCATTGCAGTGGGGAGCTGTTAACTGGAATAGCAGTGGCCTGTGATAAGTGGAGTGGGCCTGAAAGGAAGGCGTGTTAGAGGTTGTAATTGTAACTGCAGTAATGAGGAACCTGGGAGTGGTGCTGATAAGCAGCTAGATAACAGGCTAATGAGCAGGATGGCTGTAGTCTGTCAAAGGACTAGGTAAGGTATCTGCAGGACCCCTCTGGTATTGTACGAGAAGGAAGCGTGGACCAGGAAACAGCCAAATACAGCATTTAAAAGATGTATAGGATGAACTGAGCACTTAATGCTGATAATAATTGGAGCTTGAGGGTGTGCTTAGTGTATGAATAAAGTAATTAACCAATTAAAAATGCACAAGAGACACATGATAGAAAATGATAACCAACAGGAAAAATGATTGATGCCCTGTACAGGGAGCTGGAACACTCAATGTGTGTTATTAGGAGAGATGCCTGGGCTCTTCAGATACCGACACTTGTAGACCCACTGGGTGCTCTTTGATCACTGGTCTACAGTGTTGTACTTGCCACCTGCTGTGCTGCCTGTGTGATAAATTGCCTGGAATTAATTCAACCCCCCTGTTTGCGAGAAGCAGACTCTAGAAAATGTGTGGTATCCATATTGGTTGGCTTAGAAATGGCCAAGCATGTGGCAGGGCCCTGGGAGGCATCTGCTTTCCAGAGAGAGGGGATGCCTGGAAGGAGAAATGGCCAGCACCATGTGGCACAAATAGAAATCCCCAGATGAGTGTGTGCGCCTGTCTGTGTGTAGGGGTGTTAATCTGGTGATTCATGATTGCATTATCCTTTGCTAGTTTGTTTTGGGTTTGTTTTTTAAGACCCCAGAAAATGTCAGACGATTTCATGAACTTTCAATGCCTTATCCTGAAGATGATCTGCACCACCTGAATTTGTGTGCCTTCTGGATGAGCCCTGTGACAAAGTTCTTGTCGTAAGATCATAATTTATTTTCTTCTCTAGATCCAACACACTGAGAACACAGCTGCTGTGGTGTGGAAGTAAATCAGAGCTTCTCCTGTGGGCCATAGGACCCTTCACTTGTTGCAAAACTGGGAAAGTGTTAGGAAAGAAAGCGAGCCGTTGTGGGAAGGGAAAGATTTAAGTGACTGGATGTCACCCTGGAGAGCCACATATTATTCTTGCCTCTGTTACAGCACTCCCATCTGATAGCTGTACGGAGTCCTGTGCACCAGATATTTCAACTGGTGATTTCTGATGTGTTCCTCATTTCCCAGCTTCTGGCTAGAGACCCTACTACTTGAGTTGTTTAAAGCTGAGTGGTTGCACCACAGCTGAAGTCAGTGGGACCCTTGCTCTGAACATACAGCTATCCTTGTAATAACTTTGCTGGGGGGAAAAAAAAAAAGGAAAAAATCAACAAGAAAGAAAAACATAAACCAAAAATGCAACAAAAAACAGGGACCAGGTGTCTCAGGCTGAATATCTAAAACTAATGGATCTATTTAATCTTCATAAACCCCTTCACAGTACAGAATCTCGTGCAAATGAGTTCTTGAATGTCTGTGAAGCACTCAGATACCAGAATGATTAGTTTCATAGGGAAGCAGATGAGGACATTAATATTTCTGTGTTTGTTGCAGGCTTAGGATGCTGGGCAGTAAATAAGGTAGTAAGCTGCGTGCTGGAAAATGAGGAGAATACGAGGCAGGCGCTCGATCAGGAAGCACCAGACGTGTGCAGGCAGCATCACTTTGAGCTGTTGGCTTGGTGACCTCACTGCTGTTTACACGTGGGGTTTGCTCCATACTTAAGGTATTTATTTGCATTGATGGCCAGCAGCCAAATCCTAGCTGGTCCTGGCCTTTGTCCCTGCCACAGAGCTGGTAGATCAGGGATGAGTGTCACATCTCTGTGAGGCATCAGTGGCAGCAGAGGCTGGGGTTGTGAGGGTAGGGTAACAACAGATCACCAGCTGATGGATGCTTGGCCAGTCTGGAGCCACCATCACCTGCTTTGGTGCTCTCAGACTCCTGTTTGCTTTGCAGAAAAGGTGAGTTTTGAGGTGACTCTGCAGAGGACAGAGGGGCTGTGAGTTCTCAAGAAACCTCAGGACAGAGAAACCCATAAAACCACTTTCCAGTTCTAGGAGGAAGTTGCTAGGCAAAAAAGAAAGATGAGCTCTAATTACTTCAGCTTGCCAAGGTGAAGTGTTGCAAGTTTTCAGCATCTCACCTGGTCTGCCACAATCCAGCCAGCGATTCCTCTTCCGAGACACAAGGTGCTGCCAGGGCTCCTTTCCTAGAGAAGCGCAAACTCCTGACACAAGGCTTCAGCAGATGAGTCTGTCGTGTTGCCTCTGCTGCTGCTGAAGCACAGCAGTGGTAGCTGAGGTACCATGCCTGCTTTGCACAAATGCTGTCTCCATGGGTGTAGGATCAAAGAACATGTGCTGCGCTGTTCCGGTCCACCACGAGGCTTTAGGAAGAGTCAAAATTTTGCTTTCTTTTTGCGCATCTCATGGACTCTTTTAAATTTAAAACAATACAACGAATGTATTTTACACTGCAGTAGTATATAGATGTATCCTTTCTACCAGGTCTTTTATAGGCCTAATCAATAGCAAGGTGCAGTATCTGTTTCTCCTTGAATGTGAGCCTCTCTTGAACTGCTGGAGCTGAGCAGCAGAGCTTGCATCCCAGGAGAGCAACAGTTAGCATGCAAACCCTTCCCACAAAGCCCCACCAATCTGCCTAGAGCAAGGAATTGCCAAGCTTCGATTCCCCCTGTGTCTGCATCCAACGGGGGGGTGTGTGTGTGTCAGAGAAACCATCTTCTTACTTTGTTTCTTACCCTTTTTATTCTACTGTTTTGCCCTGCTTGTTGTCTTACTGTATCTCCTTTCATCTTTCTTTTGCTCTTTACCTTCTTTCACCGTGGAGATGGTCAAATTATTGACTCAAGGCTGTTTATCTGAATGTTTCAATCGGCCCTTGAGTCTTCTTACAGTATGACTTGAAGTATTGAATCATTTTTATGAGTTTATTTCTAATGGTTTATTAATCAGTTTCCCTCTGCACAGTAGAGCCTGTAGGGTGACCTCAGACCGTGTGGAGCAGCAAAGGACTCAGTTAAAGGACACTCTACCTTGGGATATGACATACCAGCTAAAGAATGGGATTCTTCTTGCCTGCATGATTAAATGCTGTAAGCGCATCTGCTGCCACTGAAAACACACTTCCTTACGCTGTCAGTGAATGAGTTTGGTCCCTTGAATAAATGAGCCTGAGCTCTGGACTCGAAATCCACAGCTTATGAGCATGCTGCAGATATTAGTCACATTGTTTAATGCAATACTGGAAAGCTCTTGGATGCTACAGTGACAAGCACAGTGTGAGCACTTGTACAAGCTAGAACAAAAAAGCTTCTTCCTGCAAGCAGTCATGAGCAGGCTTAATGTAATTCGGTTCCTAGCAGAGAGGAAGTCTGCCCGACCCACTCATTTTCTCTCTCCCTCTCTATTGAATGAGTTTGATATCTATGTTATTGAAGAAAAGTCAAGTCGAAGAGAAGAGGTTTGTATTTGCATCCTGATTCAGAAAACCGCTTGAGAACATACTTAACTTTAAACCTACCGTTAAGAGCTGAGCATTTGCACAAGTGCTTTGTTTTACAGGGTTTGGGGCCTGGATCCAAGGCGGGGGAAAAAAAAAAAGTCTTGGGTACTTGAAGCAGTGCTGAGAGAAAACTTGCACATCTAATACAAAATAAGGTATTTCCAGAATCCCATTAAAGTTGCCCCGACCAGGAAGATATCTCTATCCACTTGATGATAAAATGTTTCTTTTTTTTTTTCCCTAACAAAGCCCTAAAGCTCCTTGTTCCTGCAGAGCTGAGCACCCTGATGTTGCCTCAAACCAGTGCTGGGGAGATTGAGGCAGAGGGGCATCCTTGGGATCCTCTTCAGGGCCTGCTCAGGGCATCAGCAGCCCCACAAAATGTTCCCTTGATGGCAAGGGAAGCAGGTAGGTGTCACATCTGGACGACAGTGGGGTGTGCTGCTGCAGGAGGTGGGATCCTCCTCAGCTTGCCTGCTGATGAGTGCAGGACAAGGGCAGAGGGACAGTGCTCTGGGGCATCCACTGCAGTTACAG
Organism: Ceryle rudis; assembly: GCA_033439905.1. Taxonomy (NCBI): domain Eukaryota; kingdom Metazoa; phylum Chordata; class Aves; order Coraciiformes; family Cerylidae; genus Ceryle; species Ceryle rudis. Next base: position 12,131 of record JAAGNO010007318.1, read on the forward strand.
GCTATGGCTTTGTAATGAGTCATGTCGTGTGATTATATGAGATAATACAATTGCACTGTTAACATTTATGGTTATAAAAGTTCTTGAGAGGGATAATGAGGTTTTGAGAGACTCAGAAGAATTCTGTGGGTACCTGGGGGGTGGGGTGCTCCACTGCTTGGACTGTTTATCTACATGAACTTCCCCTGACTTGGGGTCATCTACCGTGTGGCAAGACAGGCACATTACATGTAGCCTCCTGCTCACAGATCTTTCCATTTAAACCAGCCCCAGCCACATCCCTTTCCCATTTGCTGTCCCTGCTGCATTCAGATGGTTTAGCCCAAAGATGGGGCACTTAAGGATCCCTTGCCAGTGCACCTTGGTTTGCATGTCATGAGGCATCATGCTGTGGAGCACACAGCCCTCCTGCCCTTGCTCCTCTGCTGCCCTTTATGAGGGGGTACCAGATCCTGAGCATCTCCCAAGGTGGCTGCATCCCATCCATATACAGGCAGTGTCCAAGCAGTTCCCACGGGGGCCAGCTCTGTGAGGAGGAATAGATTAAAAGTCTCCATTGTGAAAAATGTCAATATTTACATTCTCTAAGTTAAGTTGTTCTTTTTACGACTTTCTCCCATAAGTGCCTGTTACAGTGTTTTGAAAAGACACGGACCTAAGAGCAACACAACCAGGAACTGACAGAATTAATAAAAGAGAGGCTGGGACTTATGAAAATAAGATGATATTAACAAGATAATTATCTCTCATCAAATTAGTCCAGAGGGAGCCAAGCCAAGCTCTACTCAGTAGCCTGGAAGGAAAGGAACTGGCAGGGGAAGCTATTTGTATAACAACAATAGAAACACTCTGCCCTTCTCTAGGAAAGGGCTCGGAGCAGCGAGACACCACTGTGATAAGCACTTTATAAACGCAGATAGAGGGAACCTTTTGTGTGAGGAGCTCGGAGCAGTTTCCACCGAAGAGCTGCAGCCTGCTGTGGGAGGCTGGGACCTGGGGAAGGACCTCAGCTCCCAAAGGCGGCAGCAGCGTGAGGGCTTCACCAGCCAGCACTGCAGCCCATCCAACCTCACCCTTTTTTTCCCCATGCTATTGTCTCTCTCTTCTCCTTCCTTGTATTTTTTTTTTTTATCTCTCCTCTTCTGAGTCCCACAGAATTTGTTTCCATCCTGTGCCTACCTGGATTTAGCCTCACTGGAGATCTTGCACTGATCTAATCTTTTTGTGTTTGGTTTGGTTTGTTGGCTTTTTTTTTTTATCTTGCCCTTTCAACAAAGCAAAATGACTCAGTATAACAGCCTGTGCTAACACACCCTGTCTAATCACGACAGAGCTGAGTGAGCTGTGGGTGATTCCAGGGAAAGCTCTCCCAGTAAAATACAGCAGCGGGAGCTTGTCCTTCTGCCCTGCCTCTCCCTACACTCCTCTGCTCCCAGCCTCTCTGCCTCCCTGGCAGCTGCACCGATCTCAGCCTGGAATGCAACGGGGAGATCTCAGGAAGCAATTCAGAAGGTTTTCTAGTCCTGCATCCGAGTGTTTCCCAGCATTGGACACTAAATCCTGTTCTTTCCTGGTGGAAACCCTGTGCAGAGCATCCTCCTCCCACCATCAAACGAGCTCTGGAAGAGTTCATAAGGCGCGCGTCTCCCCGCGCTTTCTCAGCCTCTCAAAACAAAGCCTTGTGTCTGTAATTACAAATGCTGTGCTGTATCTCAGGCATTTTAAGTAACTTCATTTTCATTCTTTGTCGCTGTTTATGTAGTAGCAGCTTCCCTCTGACTGTAAAGCACCTCAAGGCTTTCGGTGTGCTCCGTTTCATAACCTACCTCAAAGCAACTGACTTTTTCTGCTCCCCTAGATGGCAACTTAAGACAAGCATTTATCCATCGGAGAGCGGCGTGTCTCAGGGAACACTGCCTGGGCAGAAAGGCGTGGGAGTTGGAGCAGATGATGGACTGAATTTTGATTAACGCCGTATGATGCTGCTGCGAACCAGACAAATGTCAGGTTGGGCCATGTTGTGGGTGAGCCTTCTGCAAGGATTTCTCATCGCTTCCCTCTCGAATGGGAAGGTTAAGTCTCTGCCTGTTTTGCTTCACTAGAAATGTCAGGGAGCCACAAACCCAATTAGTCTCTTTACCGTGCCTAAACAGGGACTGGGAAATGCTTCTGAGATCCAGATCAGGGCTCTGCTTCTGCTCTCTATCTCAAAGAGGTGCACAGGCCCCCCAGCCTTGGCTCCTGGAGGCAGTGGGAGGTGTTTGGACTAAGGGCTGGGATGTCCCACATGGGAGGCAGAGGACAGGGTCCTGCAGAATGTCCCATCAGGTTTTCTAGCTGCATCTCTGCTGGCAAAACCTCCCCTTGCTCCACCTACCATTTCCTCTATCTCTTGCTCATCCTTGTTCTGCTGTTGCCTGCCCATCCCTGAGCTGGTGAGCATCCCCCAGGGGAGTATATGGGTGAGTTGTGGAGCTCCACCTTTGGAGCAGATGCCCTGAAAGGTCTTTGAGAATGGGCCATGGCCAGTTTTTCTGGGTGGACCCTAGACTTACAGAGCAACAGCTTCAAGGCATCCAGCTTTGGTTAAACGGTGAGGTTGTGTAGGCCCTCATGGGAAAGCCAGGGGCCAGAGGGACCTGCACACCTGCTGAGCGGCAGGAGAGGATGACATCTCCCTCCATGGGGATGCATGGGCGTTGTGGTGAGGGCAGTGTTACGGTGCTGCCCTGCCAGATGTTGTACAGATGCAGAAAGGCAGGCCCAGATAAAAATCTTGCTTCCCAAGTGCCCAATGCTTGCCATGCTGGCTTGGAAAGTCCACTTCAATGCAGGAGACTCGGTGGCTGTGCCACCAGCTGTTGTGACCTCAACTGCTAGTACTGGGTGGCTGCTCCTTCTCCTTATGCCCTGGCTGAGCACGTGCTAGCAACCTTTGCTGCGGAGTGCTGGCCCTAGTAAATAAATGTATGTCGTGGAGCGAATGAATGAGCAAATGAGTCAATGAAGACTTTTGGCTTCTTCTGGCTGCGGAGAAAGCCGTGCTCTCCCCATGCGCCAGGCTGCTGAGGTCTGCCAAGTGCAAAGCCATCTGAAAAAAAAAAAAAAATAAACCAACCGGAGAACGACTCAGTGAGCTAGAAAATGCCTGGACTGTTGTGTGAAATTCCTCTGCACCAGCCCTGTCACTCCTCCTCAGCCTTGCACCCAGCTCGGCCTTTGATGGGCATCTCTCGTATTAATTAAAGGTGACAGGGTGCGGGGAAAACAATAGGGTGGGTCTCTTGGACTCGCACCCCAGCCACCTCTCTGGTCTCAGCTGACCCTTTGCTCCGTCTCCTGGCGAGCTGCCAGACACTTGCCACCGAGATCACAGAAGGGGCAAGAGGCAAAATGTTTGGTGCCACTTCCAATTAGTAAATTATTTTATCTTCTGGTTCCTAGCTCTAAATCCGTTATGGCGGCTGTAAAATGCCTCCCTTGGCTGCCTAGATGGATGCACAGGATATTTTTTTAATTTGAAGGAGGGGAAAAAACATCCTGTTCCTAACCCAAAGTGTTCTCATCTCTGTTCCCCACGCGATCTCTAGCTCCCAGCTCTGCCGGAGCACAGGCAGCAGAGAGCACTGGGAAACCTGCCTGCCGAGGCAGGGTTTGTGTGTTAGTGTTACAGTGTGGGCAAGGGTCCCCTGCAATAATAACTGCCTGCTGGCTCCCCACGGAGAAATCCGACCTGACATGGGGAGCCATCCTCCCACACTGCTGGGGGAACACCCCAGAGAGCCGGACTGGGGGGGACATGTCCTGGCTCCCTCCTCGGGGGAGCAAAAACCCGTCACAGTGCATGGGTTGTGCACATGCTGATGGGACAGGGGGTTTAGTCCCAAGGCATTATCAACTTGTACCTAC
>JAAGNO010007319.1:0-15171 GCA_033439905.1 Ceryle rudis
GGGGGGACCGTAAGGGGTGGTGGTGGCGGGTGGGCAGCGGGGCGGTGCGGGGAGGAGGGTGCGGGCAGCGTGTCCGGCCTCGCACGGGCGCTGGCAGCGCTGCCGCTGCTGTGGCTGTTGACACTAGAAGTGATTAACATGGGTAGGACAGTGAGAGGGAAATAAATAACATCCTAATCTCTGGTACCATCGTTCCTTTGATGAGAACAAAAAATATGAAGACTGAAAGATCAAAATAACTGTATTAGAGCATGAAAAGGGAAATGCTCTTTTAACCAGCGCTGTTCAGATATATCTCCTTAGATCTGACATGCTGTAATATATTTGTAACACAGATATATATTAGGGGGTAAAGCTGGTGATTAATTTGCTTTACCTTTTCAGAGCATATACATAAAACCCTACATTAGCAGAATTAGCATTTTACCTGTCTTTGAAGATCTTTGCTTTGAAATGCATAAAGTCTGGTTGATTTTATGTCTCTCAGAAGAATAAGAGTTGTGGGGGTTTTTTTGTGAAGCTCCCCCCCCGCCCCCAGCCCACCTCCCCCTGGTTCGTGTGCGTGGTGCAGGCAGGGATGCTCTGGGTTTTGTCTCTAATTACTGCATCACCACCCTCCGGGGCATTGCTTTAGCTGCTGCCCATATTCACCCCTCTTGACTCATAATTGCTGTTGAAGCTTCTGAGACTAGAGATCAAAGTATTCATGTCATTCATGTTTCTGTCAAAGGTCTTATCGTCAAAGCACCAACTATATTTCAAGAGATGTCTCCTTTTCTCAAGAGCAAGAGACAAACTTGGCTTTGCCTTGATTTTTATTTTTTTTTTTCCTCCGCCTCGTTGCAACAAGGAAATGCAGGTGCACGGAGGAGGAAGGCAGCGAGGGGGCTGCGCAGGCTTCTCCTGGCTATCGGCCCAATCCTGCACCCCTGGCAATTTGGTTATTGATTAAGGATCATCATCCCAACTGAACCCGCTGGTTTAGATGTCTGTCTTTGTCTGACTGACAGCATCCTCCTTGCCCGAACAGGGAAGGGTGCTGGAGCTGGAGTTGGTTCTCGCTGTTTGCTGACCGCGTTTCACTTGGCTTCCTGGGACAGCCGTGCTGCTGGCTCTGCCCTCACAGCTCAGACACAGCCGTGCTCCTGGTGCCTCCCTAGATAACAGCTCTTGCTGTATGCACAGACTTAGAGCTCTTCTGGACCACCCTCTCTGGCCTGGCCTCGCTGTGGTTCCTTTTGTGGAGAGATTTGAACTCCAATCAAAATGCAAGATGTTAAATAACAAAAGTTGGGGTTTTTTTTTAATGCAATCCTAAATTTGGGTTTGGACAACTCAGCACAGATGTTGAGCTTTATTTGTCTTCTTTTCCTCAGGCAAGAGCAGTGTGGTTAAGGCTGGCAGGGATGCCCAGCAGGCAGGTGCTGTGTGAGCAGCGATGCCTCCTCGGCCAGGCTGGAGCGCAGGGCTCAGGGACACACCTCGGTGCCACGTACCACCCCAGGGCTTCTCCTACGAATGAATCCTCTCATAACTCCCCTCTGTAGTGCCTTGTGAAACGCTTCCTTGCTGCTCATAAACCCCCATCGGTGTGGCACCCGTTAAACACAGCTCGCGTGTGCGGCTCACACAGCCATGCTCTCCTCCTGGTGCCCAGCCAGGTACAACTCAGCCTCCTGCCAAAAGGCCGACACTGCTGCTTTGCTGGGAAGGTTTCTTTACCCTGGGGCTGTTGGTTTGACTTCCCATTCCTGGCAGAGCTGTTACAGAGCCCACTGCCTCTTGCAAAGGCTGCGGCTGCCCTGACTTTCTCAGCTCCGCAGCAGTCGTCCTTGTGAAGTTTCCAACTGCCTTTAAGGGAAAAAAAACCCATGTAAGCAGCAGAGGAGGGGTGAAAGGGAAGAGCTTCATCATTTAGTAGGTTAAAACACTGGGTTTAACCTTCTATAATCAAGTTAGTTTTCCTCTCACTGAAATGCTTCCTGCAATCCCAGCAGGCTCCCTGCAGCACAGCCAGGCAGAGCGGCTCCATCCCACCTCCCCGCTCGCTCTCCTGTCCCGGATGGGCACTTCCAGATGCTCTGTGGTTGTCTTTGTCCCACCTCGATTTCTGCTTGAGACCTGTGAGCTACAAGAAGGGTTTTTTCTAAAGTCCTTACTCCTTTTATTTTTGTGATGTGTGTAAGTGCAAATGCCTTTTACAGCCTCGAGAAACGCAGGCGTGTTGTCCCAGCGTGCCGAGGCTCCGCGGCGCTTCTGCGCATTACAGCACCGTGGTTCTTCTTATGTATTTCTGTGTTCTGCAGTCTCAAGTTATTTCTGGTTGAGGATGGTCAACTTGGACCTTCTGTGCTCCAGTCCTAGGGAATAGAGATTGCACGGGCCTCTTTGGTGTCATGAACAGTCTTTTCCTCTGGAAGATCACAGCAAAATCTTGAGCTCAGAGTACACTGAGCATGTTCAAAGGGCTGAAGGTTAAACTTTGGCTCGGTGCAACCAGGTTCAGAGGCTTTTCCACATGCCAGAGCTCCCTGGGTGCCCCAGCTGGAAGGGTGCAGGTAAACCTCAGCCTGCTGAGGGTGCGGGTGGAGGAGCTGAGCCGGGTGGGTGGGTGCAGGTGGTGCTCCGGCACGCACCAACCCAGCCAGCACGGGAGAAGAAGCAGAACGGCTCCGCTTCCTGCCCACCACAGCAACTTCAGATGAGTTTCTCTCTCAGAGTCCTCAGAATTGGGAGCAGGGAAAGAACTTTATAAAATTCTCCACAACCAGTCGAGCGGAACCTATTTTCTCTCACAATGCAATTAACGGCACCAACATTTACAAAATATGATTACAAGCACTTTGGTTAAGTAGAGGAAAGTATATTAGATAGCAGCGAGGGGTTGATCTTAATGTGCATTTTTTCGAGAGACTTGCATTTTCTTTGTGCAAATAAAGAGGCCCTAAATTCTCCATAGGCACTAAAATCAATGCAGTGGAACCATGATAACAAACACAGGCTCCACTTTTTGCTACATCCCCCAATTAATTAAGCCTTTCACGGGCATGTAATTAGGAACATTAGCAAGTCATAAAATTGCCGTGAGTCTCTAAATTATGTGCTGGCCCTCAGCAATTTGTTTTTAATTCCTTTTGAAGACAATGGCACTGCGGGGTCCCATAGATCTTCATAGCAGCCTACTGTTTACTTCTTTATGGCTCTATGAAGATCTAACTGTTTTCTACTGCTCCCAGATGCACCCGCACTATTTTCTTGTGTGTTTTCATTACCTGGGTTAGATTTAAAGGGAGATGGCACCGACGTGCCCCAGGACCACCCCACCAGAGCCGAGGGGGAGAGGAGCGGAGCGAGGATGCTTGCCCAAAGTCCGGGCTGCTCATCGGTGAGCAGCCGACACAACTTACACGCTTTTATGTAGGCTTGTGCAAAGCCGGTGAAATAAATAAATAAATGGATGGGAATCTTTTCGGGGGAAGGTTTATTTCCCTGTTATTGTGATTTACTCCTCCTTGATGAGAGTGTCTCTTTCACGGCAGAGGCGCAGAAAAACATTTGTACGCTCGCAGGGTCAAGAACAGGAGAAGGAAGTAAATGGTGGAAGCAAATTGTTTTTCTCATTCCAAAATATCCCGGGTCATTTACAGCTGATGGGTCACCGTGATAGCACCAGGACACGTGTTCTAATAGCGGGGTTATGTCCTGACAAATGTTTGTAGCCACAGATTTTGGGGTTTGATGCATCGGTCTCTTGGGCAGTAGAAGGAGATGCTGAGCTGCCCGGCAGCGTGCCCATCCCGGTGTTGCCGCTCAGCATCCCAGGCATGCCGGCAGTTGCTGAGCGGCTGTTGCTTTCCAGCCGTTGCTTGCCACGTTTGCCGGTTCCCCCCGAGTGCTGGTGATCTGAGTCAGTTAACGCTGTTGAATTACAAAACAGGTTTAGCGATGACAATAATAAGCAGAAATGGTGATAAAAGAGGTCAATTCTGTCTCGCCTCCTTGGCCAGCGCGGGGAAGGTTTGCAGGGTGCGGTGTAGCACACCGCTCGATTGCGTAGCGAGGTTACATTGAAGGGACTATGGCATTTTGTATTAGCCAGGGCCAAAGGTTGCCTTTGGTGGCTTCAAACTGCAGGGAAGAGCTACAGCACGGCTACAGAGCAGGGAGAGCTTCCTTCCAGCCATGGCTGCACCAGAGCTTGTGGCCATCGCTGCCCCAAGACTCCTGGCTGCCTTCTGCACCGTCCTTCCCCTCTTTGGGCATTCTTCCTTTTGGGGTGGCGTAGAAAAACCTTTACTGCTTATGTCTTTCTTAATGCAAAGTGGAGAACGTGTTATTGCTGGACCAGGGGATGTGTCAAAAAGCAGCAACCCAGAAGGAAAACCATCCCCAGAATAGTTCATCTTCACCGCTGCTTTCACTGCCTGATTAAGCTTTTGGGGGGGTTGGAAGAAATATCAAGCCGAGTATATTAGAAGACTGTGGCTTCTGATGAAAAGAAGCAGCTGCTGTACAGAGGGTGTAGATGTGGATTTATCAGTTGGCAGCAAGAGAGAAAAAAGGGGGGGAGCATTTTGCAGTGTGGTACATTCTAGTAGTTAGGAACAAGGAGCAAGGTGATGCTTAAAGGCTGCTTGAACTGCAGCAAGAGGGCTTCACAGTGGCTCCCCCTTTAAAATCAATCTCTGTTTCAGTGAAATCCTGACTTTGGTGGGATTGCAGCACCTTGCTGGGGCAGAGAGGGCCGATCTCTTCCCCACAGCATTCCCAAAGCCTAGGCCTGAGGAGGGGGAGCAGCGGACGGCAGCCGCCCGCTCCGTAGGTGGGTTGGGGTTTGTGTCTGCTCTGCTGGCTTGGGAGCTGTGCCGTGCCATGTGCAAAAATTTCAGCTTCCAAGATAAAATGTTTTGTGTGTCCCCGTGGGTGTACGGTTGTGTGGGTTTTACTGTGCAAAGAGGGAAGAACTGCGTGTGTTAAAAAAAAAACAACTGAAAACCAGACTGAGGAACTGGTCCTGTGGCCTCAATACAGGCTCCTGGCTTTATGCCTGTGCCTCGTACGTGTGTGACCTTGGGATTTACATGGCACAAAAGTCCAGGTAGATGGGAGCGATCCAGTGCCGTGCTCGGCTGCCCCAGCCTACATCCACAGTGCACCCCGCTCCTGCCAGCCTCGCAAGCCCCCGTCCCAGCAGGGAAGGTGCCCCCCCGTGCCAGTACGAGCCCGGCTGTGCCACATGGGCCGGCAGCAGGAGAGCCGTGCTCGGTGCGTGTGCGCTTTGCTTTATCTCTCCTCGTTTCCATCAGGGAGATGGTATCGACAGCGAGGGACTGCACGGTCCCTTCCTGCGCTCCGCCGTGTGGGGCACGGGGCAGATACCATCTCCGCTTTGCGATACTCTGCTTTGACACCACAGGTTTATCAGGAGCCTGTTGGGACAGCTCTGTGCTTTTGTGAGGAAAAACCTCGCTGGGCGAGCAGCACATGCGAGTCCTGGCCGCCCCAGCTGCAGCCCTGCCACCCACGCCAGGCTGTGTAGAAGGGATTTGCTTTTAGACCAAGTTTTTTTTATCTTATTATGAGCATAGATCTCCTTTTAATAGCTATGAGCAATGCAACTGCTAGTGTTCATGGTCATCTTTAAAGTCTGATGGTGTTTGCAAGGTCTGGTGTTGACCTCCCCCAGTCTGTGAAGCCCTGGCATGCAGGCAGCCCCTGCCCGGCCAGAGCCCGGCTCCTGCTCTTGGAAAAGAAGCTTGGGTGTGTGGGCTCCACTTCCCCTGCAGCCATGGGGAGAGGGTGCCCGGGTGCACTGGGCAGGGATCAGGCTTTCACCTCTGAGCAAGGGCTGTAAAATTGCCTCTGGCGAGCAGGGCAAGTCCCTGTGCCTGGGAATTCCTTGGGCTTTACCCACGTGTTGCAGAACTAGGAGGAGGCAGAACTTGCCTCAAAACCTGGTGGGCTAACGAAGCCTCTCTGTGAGCAGGAGAGGGGCTCGGGCGCATGGGTGCGTGTTGAGCAGAACAGCTGCCAGGGCTCCGCTCCTGCCGCGGGGACCGTCGGCTTTGCTGGCACCGAGCAGAGCTGTTCATCACCGTCGCCTCCCCGTGCCTCGGCTCAGCCCCGAGCCCACGCTCGCGCTTCATTCGCATGCACGGCCAAACCGAGACAAAGGCACACATAAGGATTCTGCCTTGTCTCTGCAAGTCCAGGAACTGAAGTTGAGTTCGCCTTATTTCACGGACGCAATCCCCCAGGATATGGGGAATGGTTATTAAAAAGCCCAGAGAGCAGTGTCTAACCTTGAGTAAGTGTTTTCTTGTTGTCATCCAAAGATCTAAAGAAAATCCTGAAGAGAATACATGGTGAAGACATATATTATAGTTGGAGCTTTTTATCTCACACATGTGACTTTGCCTATCATGAACTGTACGTTTTTATTCTCACTAGTGGGACAAAACTATATCCCACTGCAGCATATATCAAGAGGAAGAACATTGTACCTTCTTTGCATTAATATAAATAGCTGTTTAGGACCGATTCCTTGGCCAGATACTACCATCTTACCTGTCCTTTATCTAAGATATTTGGCATGTAGCTCAAGTTTGGTTTATTTAGAGTCAGGATGCAGCAGCTTTTACATATTAAAGGTGCATTTTAAAAGAGCATTTTCTATTCTAATTTGGGGGGAATGGAGCTCTTTAGGGCATTCAGGCAACGATGTCCATCTGATTTACATTTCCCTTGTTGGAGCAGAGCTGCGTACGCATATTAGAATGTAAATAATAGTGATGGATACAGGTATCTTTAAAAGATCCATTTTCTCTTTTCACTAAGGCATCCAGGAGAGGAGGGAGAATGTAGATCACTTTTACAGGTGGAAAATCAATCTTCTAAGACAATGTACCTGACGCAGGAGCCAACCCCTCCTTTCCAAGGAGCTTGGTGCCAGGGTGAGCAGTGCAAAGTTCCTGAAGAAGTCACGTTTGGCATCCAAAGGAGTGGTGATTTGGTGGTGTTTTCCTTCTCAGCTCTCCCGGATGCCCACCCACCGGTGTTATGGGTGCCCAGGGTACCACTGGCACTTAGGTCTGGCAGTGAATGAGCTGCTTCTGAAGGATCCCACTCCTGGTGTCTGAACTGGAAAGAGAATTCAGTGACCAGCCAGGAAAATTACAAATTGTAATTGGGGTCATGCTAAACAGTGTGGGGTTTTTTTGGTTCTCAGGCCATACAAAGTGTGAGAAGAATGAATTTTAAACTCAGGTATCACAGGAAGGAAATGAAGTTTGCTCTTTGTATTGCAGGTTTGGGGAAATTGATGTCTCAATGGGTTAAATGATTTACAAAGGAAATCTGTGGCAGGGCTGGCACTGAAGCTCTGCTTTTCAGGTCCTTAGTTGAGGGTCTTAATTACCCAGGTACCTCTCAGATCCTGAGGGCTCTTTGTGTGGACTTGGCAAGGACAGGTTTACATGGACACCGTCTTGTATCTTGTGGCTTAAGGAATTTCCTGGGCTTCTTCCAGATCTCACTACCAGCACCACTGGAGTGTCAGGATTCAGATCTATCCCCGGACCATCGCATCCCTATCGCAGTGATAGAGCAACACTCGGGAAACTCAGGAAGGGAAAGTTTCAGGTCATGTTACCCCAAGAGAGGCTGAAACCAATTTAGCTCTGCCCTGGCTCCCCGTTTTCCTGTGTGTTCAGTAGCAGGGTGTTTCGAGGACCCAAGAATGAGGAGGATTTCCCCTCCTCACTGGTGTTTCAAAGGTGGCAACGTGAACCTCATAGCAAAGCAGCTGCTGGATCACTCTTCTTCTAGGGGCTGCCTGTGTTGTGCTGAAAGGGTTTAGTCACCCTTACGGACCCAAAACAGGGAGCACAAGTTTGCTTTTCAAGCTTGCTGCTTGTAACACTCTCAGGGGATTGGGTACGTAGGGAATCCCGAACAAGTCTGGGTCTGATTTCAGAAATACAAGGTAGCAGGTAATCATTGACTCTGCCCAAGGCAAACGTGCCTCTCTGGGTTGGTAGTGCTGCTGCTCCTGTGGTGGATTAACCCAGAAAGTCCTGCAATAAAACCTTCCCTGGCGAAGATGATTTGTGGTGAAATCCTGAGCCTCTGGTGAACTTTCTCATTTGTCTTTGGCTCTGGCTAAATTCCCTCTAACTTCAGAGGTACCAAGAGGAAAAAAAAAAAAAAAAAAGAAAAATGGAAGTCCCTTGATCATCACAAGGGGAAATTAAACTTCTGGGCTTAGCCTTCATTTCCCTCAGCCTTCCAGATTGTCCAGTGATGGGAGCAAAGCTCATTTCCTCTGGGATCCCCTTGTTGGCTGGTCGCTCCAACCTGGTGGAGCAGGGGAGGGGGCTGGATGTGTGAGTAATTGCCTGCGGGAAGGCGAGGGAAGGAGATGAGCTAAGATACTGGTCTTGTTTCATAGGAGCATGAAATTAAGCAATCAGGAGTTGGGGGAAATTGGGGTTGTTCACAGACCCAAATAAACAAACTTACAGCTGTGGAGGGGAAGGCAGGAGCAGAGCCCAGGGATTCTTTCATCTTCACTCCTGAAAGCACAGCCATGCTCCACATGAGGAGAGCTCCCAGCAGCCTCCCTCGGGTGGGAAGAATGGGTGAAGGTCTCTCTGATTCCGTTGCTTTGAAAGAGTTTGTCTTCAGAATGTGCCTTTATCAGCTCTCAGACAGAAAGGGCCCCCTCAATCTCCCCGTCTCCCTCTGCCACATTTGCTTCCAGGGGCTAGTGACAGCTTTTTGCTCTGATATTCTGATACAGCCCCACGGTCCTTTTCCCACGTGTGTGTGTAGTGACAGTGTTCCCTGCGTGTCTTTGTCTCGGCTCCAGCCACACCGTGCGGGTGGCCGGCCGTCCTGAGCTGATGCTCCCTCAGCACTACACCATCTGCTTTGTGGTAGGACCAGAGTCACTAGAGGGCTCTGCACACCTCAGGGCTTACCTGGCAGGAGCACTCTTGCACTCTTCTGTTTGCCTGAGGAAATAAGTTTTTTGGATATTTATTGGACTCTCTCCATCACCCTTTACTTTTTGAGTAACCTCTGTCATCACGGACTTTCCATAGGTATTTGTCCCCAACACTGGCTCCTAACCGGCTCTCCTGGGTCCAGACATAGGAGTTCACGAGATACTTCACTCGCTAACTCAGTGTCTTACCCTGACATGAGTGAAGTTCCAAGCAAAAGCAGGGTCTCCTGCACGGCAGAGAGGGAAACACAGCAAAATACGGCTCTTGTCATCTTGCAGTGATCACAACTGATCCTTTCTCTTTACCGACCTTCACGCTCAGTGCGTGGGCCTCACCAGAACTTCACCAGAGACATCAGTGCAAGGAAAACGGGCCTGAGATGAAAAAGGGTGTGAGAGATCTGGCCTCAAATCTGGTCCTTGTTAATTGTCTGAACATTAATGCGCTAGTTACGTGCTGCTAGGTAAGAAAACTTACCGTTGCCTCATTAACCTCTCCAAGCCTGATTTTGGCAGCCTTCAGAGCACTCTGTAAGGAATACTTAATTAACGGGGTATTGAGTGAATGAGTGAATGCTGAAGCCAAGATGCTCTTTCGGCTCAGTTTGAATATAATTGTTTTGATTATATATTTGTCTTGATAGTGCCTCAGTGAACACTTAAGGCACAAACAGGCAGCTATTACACGTGGCTTCTGAAATCCAGCCTGAGTGGTGTTGGTGTTCTGCAGGTCGATGGCCGGGAGCTGTGGGACGGAGGGGATGGCTTTTCAGAGCACGGGGGCTGGCCACCTCCCAAGCCTTTTTCTTCCTTTCCAGCCTTTCTGCTTGATTGGCACAGAAAAACAGCTTTAGATTCGGGGAACGAGAAGATTAAGGAATCCCAAACTGCCAGAAGGGAAGGGGCAATGCCCATCCCTGCTGAGCAAGACCATTGGCATAGCCTGGTGGGATGAGGTTGGGAGGCGGAGCAGGACAGCCGAGGCCCAGGAGAGCCCTGCACTCAGGGAGTGGGTGACTGTAACATGAGGGGACGTTGCTCAGGGGCCGACTGACACCGCGAATGAAGCAGATCAACGTCAGGCATAAAGGCAGTGGCTCTCCTCGGCTCGGCTCGCAGTCATATACCGGCTCTGAATCATGAGCCTTGCAACCAGCAGGCATAAATTTATACTATACAGATGAGAACTGTGCCTCGGAGACAGAACATCTATCTCCTTTGCACTTATCTGCCACCGTGACACAAACAATCAGAGATGATTCTCTGGCACAACAAACAGCAAAGTGTCTTCTTTGTCTTTGCCTCAAAGGAAAACACTATAACACATCTTTTTGGCCCGTGCTTTTATCACTTACTTTTGTTCAATAATCTTCCTGCCCAGTGTACAGGATTTGGCCGCGTGTGTGTAATGGGAAATCTGCCCTGTTTACAGTGGCTGAGCAAAGGCATGGGGAGGAAATAAATATACTGTCACCGGGGCTTACGTGGTTTGCAGCAGCCCGTGGCTTAACCCCAAATCTTCACGTTGATGCTGGATTTTCTTTACTTCCACGGAGCCTTGGCTTTCTGGGGATGTGGAAGAACGAGCCTTAAATGCTACAGAGGGGCCTTTCTTGGTCTGCGAGTAACCTCACCTGGAAACTGAGCTGGGGGGGTGTTACCAATGTACACAAAAAGGGTAATTCCTAATATGCATCACCGTCGTTATGGCATCGCAACGGGGATCAGAAAAGCACCACAGCTGCATCTTACCCTCGTCTTCAGGTCAGGGTGTTAATTCTGGAACCTAATGGCAAATAGCACTGCAGCTCATCAGAGAGCACTGGTCAGCTGAATGCAGTGATGGGGCTGTTTGGGATCGTAGCTGTGGTGGGATCTGAAAGAGGGACATCTGCTTGGTGGTTTGTTTGCTTTAGGTGGAAGGGAGTAGGCAGAAATTGAGTAAAATATCTACGGTCTCTCTTGATTCTGCTCAGAAATATTTCATAGGACTTAAATAGTGGGTGGTTTTGAGTGTCAAAGCGTCGCTCTCTGCAGGAGGAAAGACCAGTCCCTCTGCTGAGGGGTGAATGCAGAAATGCTCCTCTCGTTTGGAAGGTCACAGCTGATAATCGGAGCAGGTCCCAGGCCCTGCCAGGCACAGGTCCATCCAGAGCCTCCCCATCTCCGCGTCCCACGCCGCCTAGGGATGTGACTTGCTTCGGCGACGCAGCCGTGTAGGCGCAGCCCCTGGGATCGACACAGTTAGGAAGAAAAATTGCCTTTCCATTTTACATTATGCTGGTTTGAATAGGGAAAAGAGCTTTCCTGGCCTTGGCGCGGGGCCGCTCTGCCTCGCTACGAGGGTCACGCCGCAGCGGGCGCGTGACAGCTCCCGCATGGTGACAAGGCTTTGGGATCTTTGACTGCTTGGCGGTGTAGAGAGCCATTCCTGATCTGGGCAGACGGAGACAACTGGGAATGGTTCAGCCTGTGTGCTGGACTGCCCTGGGCTTGGCTGGCGCAGCCTCCCCATCGCTTCGAGGGAGCTTGTCCCCCACCGCCTGCATCGCGCTTGGACGTGATTTTTCAGGCATTAGCAACGTACTTGCCGTTCCCTATTTCAAAAGGAAAAATGGAATCCAATTGCACCTCGGATGCAGACAGTCCCTCGCACAATATTTCCTCCACCTCCTCTCCAGATAAGCCACCTTTTAAGATGATGTATTGTACCACTTACCTTTTATAGTGTTCCACCTAGCGAGGGATGGGGAGAGCCACTCGATAGTTAGTCACCAGTAAACTGATCCATTTAAAACATAAAGTTGGATGTATGGGGCAGAGGAAGATGGGGGCCAAGCTAGTTATGGGAAGATTTCACCCCCTAAAGTGTTATAATGAAGCATTTTGGAGAGGGAAGGAACGGGAGGAGCGAGCCGTGAGGTTGGTGGCAGGAGCTGGGGCTGATGTGCTCTTTTATTTATTTTTTTTTCCAAAGGCAAGAAGGGGAAAATGGTTCTGGTGTCTGTAGCATCCTTTTTAGATTCAATTCCAATTTGTTATTAGCATTTTATATTTTCCCTTCAGCTGATTATGTGTGCAGATTAAAAATGCCTTATCTTTCCAACGCCCCAGCCCGCTCTCCACTGGCTAATCCGGAGGGACGCTATCATTTACACGGTGTGATGATAATACAGAAATCTCATTCACTTGGGGCTTTTTATTGTGTGTTTATTTATTTTTAGGCACTGGGTTTAGCACTGCTCATCATCTCCAGGTCCGTAATCTGCATTCCACTGTGCAATTAGGGGGATTCTCTGTCTTTCCCTACAACCCTAATATTGTACCTCGTGTGCTTTCCAGGCTCCTCTTCCAGCAGAGGTTGGAGAGCACGGATGCAAATCACTCCCCTGCATCCCTTATTGATCCAAATGTTTGTTGATTTGCCGTGAATTTTAACCCTCAGAAAAAGTCAATCGGGCAGAGCAAGAGGGAAATTGGGTATTTTTACTGCTCCCCCTGCAAACTGCAGACCCAGCCCAGCCCTCGCGCCTTGGGGCCACCCAGTGAGCCGTAACCTGCACCCCAAATTTCAGGCTAAAGCACATAAATGAAGTATCATTTCCTGACTTCACCGAATCAATACCTACTTGATGGTGACTTAAAAACACCAGACAGCTTTCCTAGACCGAAGCCCTTGGATAAATGAAGTTGTCATTGACTTCTGGTGTATCTGGTCTGTGTGAGATCCTAATTAGGACAGGATCATAGTAACGGGGGGAGATAATAGACCTATTGGATCAAGTCTGTCTGCCTGCAATTGCAGCATATTATCCCCCTGATATAAGCTGTACCCGGCGATAAATAGTAAATTGCTCAAATCTTAGGTGGACATGGCTTGTGATTAAAAAATACACAAAACTGCTGGAAGTATTCTCTGGGAAATTATCAGGAGGGCAGTCAGTTTCCTTTCTGGCATTTGTTTTCTGTACTCTAGGAAAGAAAAGGCTTCTGCTGAAAAATCCAAGACACTGAGTAAAACTGTAAGCATTTTTCTACTGTAGAATGGGGCTAATTATAATGGATATGTAATAATGAATATATTTCTTGAGATCTCAAAGCTTTGAAACCAGCAAAAATAATCCTGCGCATCGCCTGTGCCGAGCTGTTTTGCCACGGGCAGAGCCCCTTGCGAGGAGCTTGGCGTCTCTGCCTGCCTTGTTGTGCGTCTCTGAGCTGCTCTGTGAGAAATCCTGTCACAATAAAGTATCCTTGGCGTTAGCAGGGCCAGCCCGACCCTGGCTGCGGGTTATGCAGGATCGACAAGCTCTTCCCAGCACCGCCAGCTGGGCTTGCTTCGAACTCAGAAGTGCCAGGAAGAATGGGAATAATCCTTGAAGCAGGTTCAGTCCCAGTGTTGGGAGACTTGAGCAGCTCTAAACTCAATCTAATCCAATCCTCTATATTCCTCTTCAAAGCCACGTACTTTGTCCCTACCTCCAAACCGTGCTGCTGGTGGCCTGGGATGCTCCGAGGACCTCCCAGAGCTGTGGGGACAGCCACTGGCAGCTCCGGGGGCTCGGCAGCCTGCAGAGGCTGCTTCACGCTGCCGATAGATGTTATTTGCAAAATCCAAACCCGTCGACTCCATCCACGCCCCTGCCCAAAGCGGAGCCGTCGGGAGGCCGGTTGCGCCGTGCCCCTCGCCTCTCTCCATTTTCACCCCTCCTGTTTCTCTCAACTGCCCTGTTGAATCCGGAGCTTTAAGAAGATGAAAGTGTTGGGAAAGCGGTGGCAGCAGAAAGCTGTTTATTTGCTCTGCGGGTGCACAAGGCCCTGGACACATGGAAAAGACTCTTTGATTAACGTCAGCTTCCTCTTGGCACTGTTTGACGGAACAAGGCTGAGACACTCCATTTCAGTGAGCCTGTGTCGTGCAATGTGTATTAGAGAGTCCTCAATTTCACACGTGCTTACTCCTGAGTGAGTTTCGCATAAAAGGATTAAGGAGAGAGGAAGTGCAGAGGAAATGGGATGTTAGACACCTTGTTAAACGGGCTGTCAGGGTTTCTGGAGCGTTCATTCTAACTCTATTCCACTCTGCATAGAGGGCAGGCCATTACCCGGGGATCACAGGGGCCTCTTCTGCGCCATGAGTCAGGAATTACTTTTAAAAAGAAGAAAGCAAAAGCAGAGATGAAAATAGTAACGTGTGATCGTTGTTGTTATTTTTATTCTGGTTGATGTTTCTGCCGGGGGGAGTCTGGGACGAGATTAGCGGGAGCCGCAGGTAGGGAACTTTTAGCTGCCCTTCCCCAGTTAAGTTCAGTAACTGGAAGATTGTCCAGGAGCAAGGTGGGAGAGGAAGTCACAGGGGAAGGCTCAGAGGGGCAGGTCAGGAGAGGAGATGCAGTGTGGCACCTCCCCAAGCAGAGCCATGGGCACCAAGGCATCTCGTGCCCCTGGCTGTCCCCAGGGGAGGCAGGGATGACAACTACCCACCAGCATCTTCTCTCAGAGCGATGCTCAGGAAGTTCCCGAATTGATGCTGACCCAGGCGAGGTTGGGATGGAGGGAGGGAAGATGTGATCGAAGTTGGGGTTTCCATGCTAGCTCCAGGCCAGGTGGCTCTGGCAGGGACACTGGGGTGGGCTCTGCAGGTTCAGCAGCGCGCCGCTCACTTTTCTGGATCTGGCCCCAAGCTACATGGTGAAGAGTAATGCACCATCCACACGGTTTGTCCTGGCCACACGCACTGGGGCCAGGTCCCTGGGGTTCCCGTGGGTAAAGTAAGTGGGTTTTCTGAGCTGGGATCCTTTTCCAGATGCACAGTGCCACGGGATTTCACTGGGTGGGTCTCCAGGGAAGTGGCTGGTGGTATTCAAGTCAAGTTTGTAAGTAATGCAGTTCCACATCGGGTTGTTTCCTGTAAGTCAGATCCATTTTAAGAGCATTGATGAAACAGGGCTTCAGAATCCACTCTATGAGCATCCAAATTAAAAGCTAAATAGGATGTAGCTTTCAGTTTGGCTGTATCTTCATATGTCAACACTCATTATTCTCATATGTCACCGCTCTGCCGCCTTCCTCCCTGAGCCTCACAGGCTGCTCCTCTCCTCTCCTCTCCTCTCCTCTCCTCTCCTCTCCTCTCCTCTCCTCTCCTCTCCTCTCCTCTCCTCTCCTCT
>JAAGNO010007320.1:0-13096 GCA_033439905.1 Ceryle rudis
GCTCGCCCCGTCCTTGGAGCGAAACTCGCTTTTTTTCCCCTTCTGCTCTTAAAACTAGGGACGCGCGGGGAGGGGGGGTAGGGGGGTGCGTTTCCCAAAAGCCCCCGGCTCCTTCCTTCTCAGCTTTTCAAGGTGCGAAACTTTCTCCCCTTTCTCTTTCCAGAATGTGGAAGATCAACATTTATTAATGCATGACCAGACAGTCATTAGAAAAGGTCAGTAAGGTGTCACTGCAGTTTACTTTCCCTTGTCAATAGTTAAAGTTTAATGACGCACCGGTGAATTGACGCCTTATTATCTTTTAAAACAAATCATTTCGGATCGGGAGGGCGGAGGGCTTTTTATGACACTCCGTCGTTGGATTCCTCTAATGCCATCTGAGGGAAGGTGGCGGCGGGGACAAACCCCCGGGGCTGCCCCAGTGTGGCGGCGAGCCCGAGGTGCGAGACTCCTCTGGGGGATACGGGCCGTCCCCGCACGGACAAGCCCCTGCTCCTCTGTGTGGCTTTAATACAAACTAGAACCTTGGACCGAATTTAATGCCGCCCTGGAATACGCGTGTGTAAAGTGACACGGGACTTGCTTTTGGGGTTTGTGTTTCGTTTTGTGTTTTTGTTTTGGTTTTGTTTGTTTGTTTGTTCCTAGCACTCGAAGACAGTTCGTGGTTTTGGTTTTTGTGTGTTTTTTTTTTCTTTTTTTTTTTCTTTCCTTTTTTTTTTGTGGTTGGTTGTTTTGTTTTTTCATTTTCAACTTCTTTACGAGACTTAGGAAGTGAATGAATTCGCTGGCATAAACCTCGGCTTTATCTTAATCGAAATGTTTTTGTAGTTGAGGTTTTAAGGAAGGAGAAAGACTCAATTTACAGTCATTTAGTTTTTTTGTTGTGTGTGCTTGGGTTTATTTTTTTTTCTCCCCCCTACTTTTGTTTTTAAACAAATTTGTGCTTTTAAAAAAACCCAACAACAACAACAAAAATCACTGGACGTTTCCTCTGAAGACTTCAAACAAATACCTAACTGAGGAAAAGCAGAAGTGTTTGTCAGAGCGCTGATTGCTGCGTTTAGCTCATGGGAGAATAATTTCGCTGTCAGATGCACCACTGAAAAATCTTTCCCCCTCCGGGGAGCGGGGCCGACCTTGACTCTTTAACCCTTTCTGATCGGTGCTGGGAGCCACTGTGCACCACTGGGGGTTACCTGGGTGGACTCGCACGGGGATGGAAAAGCTGGATCTGTGGTTTGCTCCTTGCAAAGCCTTTGTTGTCCCTGTTCACCTAAAGGCTGAAGCTATTGACGAGCAACGTTTTACTTTCAGTTCTCTTCTGGGCTTCATCCCTCCCTCTGTTGTACTGTCTGTTACAAATTTGTTTGGATTAAATTCCAAAGGTGGCTTCTTAAATCCGCGTGTGCGAGGTGGAAGATAAACCCCAGCAGGAGCTGGGAACCTTCCCCCTGCCCCTGCTCGGAAAGAGTTTTTGGCAGTAGCTGAGGGATGCTAATTTGGAGTCTGTAGTTGTATTGGGCTTTTTATAAGCATGGGGCTGCTAACTCACAGCATGCTGCTGCAGAGATGTGGGCTTTGTGCCTTTTTAGAAAGTATTCTTCGTTATGTTCGGCAGCTCCTTGAAATGTAGTGTGGCAAAATGACAGCTGTTTGGGAATAGTTATAGGCACTTTTGGTTGCAGCAGATCCCTGCGCTGCGGAATGGGGGTCAGTGGTGTGAGCATTTAATGCAAAACAAAATCTTGTCTCCTGGTCTTTTTATATAGAAAGAAATTTCACTTGCCATTTCCTATTTATTTTCCCTTTTTATAAAATACCTGCTTTCCCTCCTCCTCCCACAGGACCCATTTCCTTAACGAAAAACAGTGCTCTGAGTCTCCCTTGCCAAAAGGATGGATTAATTGGAGTGGTCATAAACCCCAATGAAGTATTCTGCTCGGTTCCGGGGAGACTTTCCCTCCTAAGCTCCACGTCGAAATACAAAGTGACAGTAGCAGAGGTGCAGAGGCGACTCTCGCCCCCCGAGTGTCTCAATGCCTCTTTGCTAGGAGGAGTGCTCAGAAGGTAGGCTGCAACTCCCTTTACAGCCACCCCTTCGTCTCTATTGTTTGTGAGATGGTTTTTTTAAAATTTTTTTCCTCCTGTGTGTGTCTGCACAGCCAGATTAGCACAGCGAGGAGCTAAGAAAGCCTTTTAGCAAATCTCTGATTTTTAAGAAGCCCAACAACACTGAATCCTAATAGGTTTTGGAAATAAAACTTCTTTGCACTTCTGCTACTTCTCGAGTAGTGTTATTAACAGCTCTGACAGCGTTTCTCATTCTCTGTTTGAAGTTGCATTTTTTTTTTTGTCTCAAAAACAGCTCATGGAGCTTTTTTTATTCCTGTGACAAAGAGTTTCCCCATGAAATGATTTTTTGGATTAAATCTTGTGGTCTTGGTTAATCATTAGAAGGACACTTTCTATGTCTTTTTTTTTGTATATACTTAACTTGGCTTGTGATGATTCTACAGCTATGAGTTTCAATGGTGCTTTTTGAGACATTTTTGATTTTGACCTCTGCTGTGTTTCATCCTGGCTGGTTTGTAGCAGAGCATTTAAAAAATAGGTCACTTGAAATGAGCCTGTTTTTTATCTTCTTCCCAGTAGAACCCTATTGAATGTCAGTAACTGGAATTTCTCATCTTTAAAAAGAAATGTTCCCTGAAGATAAATAAGGCCATTTATTTATTTATTTTTAACCCCCCCCTTCTTTAATTATAGAGCCAAATCTAAAAATGGTGGCAGATCATTAAGGGAAAAACTGGATAAAATTGGATTGAATCTTCCTGCTGGTAGAAGGAAAGCTGCAAATGTGACACTATTGACATCTTTGGTGGAAGGTCAGTCTTGAACATGTCTTAAAAATAATCCCTTTCCCCCCCCCCATTGTGTGTACAGCTTTTTTCTTCTAGGCAAGTATGGAAAGGCTAGAAAGAAAGTCAATGAACTTACTAGAAAAGTTTGTTTTAAAGTGAGCATGATGGGGACATCACAGCAACTAACAGCTGTGGTGCCTTTGAGGGGCTCCTCTCCCCTTCTCCCTTTGAATCTGGTCACTAAGCCCTTGGCCTCAGCCCTACCTGCACAAACCCAGCTAGTATTCCTTTTCTTCATGGCCACATCGCAGGGGTGCTGACAGGGATGCAGTGACTCTTGCATGCCAAGATGTTTAAAATGCACATTTGTCCAGCCTGTGGTTTTTGAAGGGGGTGGGTTGTTTTGAGTTTTATAGGGTAGGGGCGTGTGCAGGGACAGGCAGGGAAGGCAAAATGGGTGAGACTCATCACATCAGTGGGTTTGGCTTCTTATTGGGAAACTTTAAGAGTCTGGGCCAGCTGACTCCAATGCCTGGCCCTACCTCAGCGGTATCCTTAGAAGCTTTTCTAATAAACAAGCATATAAAGTGAGATTTATAGGTTTTGACTTCCTGATAGGAAACTGGAGCCCCTCTAATCTGTAACATGTTACGTGGACCCTCTATCAGTTAAGCTGACTTGAAGGGGGTGTGTGTATATATATATGTATGTGTGTGGCTATGTTTGTGTTCCTGTTTAAAGCAGCTCCTGGTAGTGGTGCAATTTAATAGGAATAGAAACAGTGAAATAGAAGCAATTGAAAAGTGAAAAATGATCTAACAGTACCTTACTGCTATTTAACATCTACATCAGCTCAGTTAAAAGTTGCCCATCAGCAACTTCCATTTAAAACCCCTTCTTTGGCAGTTGGGTTTCAGAGAGCTTATGCATGTGCACATTCACACGTATACGCTACAGGTAGCTTACTGATCGTGCAAATCAGGTTTTTTTTTTTTAATCCTGATCGAATTGCCTTGATGGAAAAAAAGTGGCCTAGTTGTCACCTTGCAGTTTTATTTTCTACATGAAAATGCTTAGTAGAAAGTATTTTTAAAATACACTAATCAGCTAATTGCTTTATTATATAAGTGGAATTTAGTTGCCATTATTTTTTTTGTCAGTGGAAAATTTGATCTAGACTGAAGTCTAGTCTTTGCTGCACAGTTAATTTGGATAGAGATGGCAGTTTTTCTTTCTAGTATAAAACCAAGAGAACTATTTTCTTTTTTAGTAGTCACCATATAGATATCTTTTTTTCTTGATGCAAACTTGCAAAAAACCACCGATGTGTTAATTAGAAGATGGTAATAAGTTGTATAGTGTAACAAAGCAGTGTCCCTTTTTAAAACAGGAATACACGTCAAAAATTCACAGCACTTTCCTTACTTCCCTGATGTCCCTATAAGAAATATATGTCACTACATTCAGTAATCATTCCCTTTTACCCATGCCAGGTGAAGCTGTACATCTTGCTCGTGACTTTGGTTATGTATGTGAGACAGAGTTTCCTTCCAAAGCAGTGGCTGAATATTTAACCAGACCACACATGGGCCGCAATGAAATGGCAAACAGGAAGAATATGCTTCTTGCTGCAAAGTAAGTTTTGTGCTTGGAATTTTTTTTTTTTTTTAAAGATGCTTTTGTATGACCATGAGTATCTGTGACTGGACAGCTTGTTACATTTTCACATGTAATTTTAATCAAAGAGATGAAGCACTTCTTTTTATCTGTTTTTAATTTGAATTCAACTATGGTAGCAGTTATTTTAGTCAACCAATAATAATAGTAACAGCCATGTACAATAACTCTAAAGCAGTTTGGACTAGTTCTATTCAGAAAAGTCCTATACCAAGACAACTGTATCTCTAAGAAAAAGATGTCCCTCAGTCTGACGGGGTTGAGGACCTGGAAGGAAAGTGTGGCCTGTAAGTGTGAACCAGTTTTGGGACTAGGAGATGGTTCACCCACCTCTGCTTATGTGAAACCCAGGGGGTCATCTCCAAGGGGAGTTACTGGCTGGTGGGTGTGTGGGGTGCAGGGGAAGCTCCAATGCTGCTGTGTCCTTGTAACTGCTTTTGGCAACAGCAGCACACAGGTTTGCTATATGGGACACCAGGAGTCACAAACTGTGGATGGTCCCTTTTCACAATTACAGCTGAAGACTTCAACAGTTACTTACAGAAAACCAACTTTTGGTAAATGTATGTCACTGTGCTTAACTAAATTCCTATTGCAAACTTTGATGAACAGGGAAGAAAGGGTAAAGCAGAGAAGATTTTTTTTTTTTTTTTATGTCTGTTCTCCAGACACTTGTACCTGCAAATAAACCATGTACTGAACAGGTCACTGGTAGGAAATAACCTGTGTTGAGTTGCACTTATCTTAAACTAGTGGCTGGAGTGCTTCTTGTCCCCCTCCCCATGGCCCGGCCTTCTCTGGCTAAGGTTTAACAAAGGCTCCAGTTCGTGATCTGTTCTGATCTGTTTTTTTGGTTTGGGGTTGGTGCAATTCCTTGCCTTTGAAGGTACCCTTCCTCTGTAGAGGATCTGAGAAAAGCCACTTAAACTGCTTAGAGAAGTTGTTGCCCTGACTTCGGGCTCAGATTAGGCGTGCAAAACACACTCCTGTTGCTGAATTAATCCAGCTTCCCCCAAAATTTAGCAACATAGTCTCTCTCTTTCCTATAGCTTGAACCTTACTCTTTTTACTGAGCACCTTCTTGTGCTCTTCAGTGTTTTCATTATGGGTATTGATACTGGCACTAATAATCATCTTTTGGAAGATGCTTGTGGTTGAGAAATCCTGCTAAAAGTGATGATTCTGTTAAGATTGCTCAGCTCCTGTGAAATCCCATTGAGGGGACACATTTACAAGCAGCAAACAACATATGCTCGAGCTTTATTAACCATTCATGTTTTGCCAGGCATATGTGTTAGTGTTTGCAGGATCAGGGCCTAGGTTTCCCTGCAAGAGGACATATCCATACAATATGCACAACTAAATTGAATCTCCTACGCGGCTGCTTTAGTCTTCCTAAATCGCTGAACCGCAGCTGTGGAAGTTCTCAGAGAAACTAGCCTTAAATTTCCACTCCTCCCTGAAAATGTAGAGCAAGTGATGCAGAGCCAGCCAGACGCCAGAAGCGGAGATTATTCTTCATCGTGTGTGGGTTTTTTTTGTGATACAGATATAACAGAAGGTTCATCATGATGCTAATAAATAGGCTTTAAACGCTGCTGCTGAAGTAATGAATTTCTGAAAACACTTGATTCCCACGTAACTGCCAAATGTTTGATATGAACTCTGTTATTTTTATGTATTTATTTGATTTTTGCATAAATTCCCCACCATGGTGTAAAGCGTGATCCCCTTGTCTTGCAGGCAGATTTGTAAGGAATTCACAGACCTCCTCACTCAGGACAGAACTCCTCTTGGAAACACAAGACCTAGTCCCATCTTGGACCCTGGCATCCAGGGCTGTTTGACTCATTTTAGCCTGATCACACATGGCTTTGGGAGTGCTGCCATCTGCGCTGCCATGACATCCGTCCAGAACTACCTAAATGAAGCATTAAAAATAGCAGACAAAACATACATGAACACTGGCGACCAGAGCCCTGCAGAAACCAACAAAACCATTGATAAAATGGATAAGCACAGGAAGTAAAAGGAGAGAAACCAGACTTTAAACACTCCTTCTAAACACAGACTGGGATCTTCTTGCTGGGGGGAACACAAAGATCTGGGTTCATGGTGGTTGTTTGGTGGGTTGTTTTTGTTTCGGTTTTGTTTTGTTAAGAAAGGAAGGGGGGAGGGAAAGGGGAAGTAAAAAAATCATCTTATTCAGGATCTTCACTCCCCCTGGATCCATGAGACAAATTTTTCTAAAAGCTGCAGTATCCCTTATCTGTGGAAGCAATTACCAGAAAGAAGATAAGTACTCGGTACAAGTGTATTGAAATCCTTTGCTGTAAAAGTGGTGCTGTAAAGGGGTTTTGATGGAAATATAAAAAGAGGTATATTCAGATTTCTTTTCCACATCTTAAGTATCCAGTGGTGACCAGCTTCATGTATAGTTTTTAAGATACAGATTTTAGATGGAAGCCGTTTTGTTATCTGATACAATTTCAGGGTTTTATTCTCTCTAAATGCAACAGTAACAATAAAGCAGTATTAAACAGTGGTATATAGATTTATGTACATTAAAATTTTTTATAAACACCTGAAAATAGTAAGATTATTCTGTGGTTTTGTTTTGTTTTTTTCCTTTTATTTTCAGATTACCATAGGAGAGTACTAAAATCCTGCTAGAATTAAAAGTTCTCTGATGGCATTTGACATGCTTATTTTTATGGAAATATTCAGGCTTTTAAAAACATTGCTGCAATGAATATTATCTTTTGTTTGTTTGTTTTGTTTTTGTTTGGTTTTTTTTTTTTTAACAAGGAATAGTTCAAAATGAAAATGCTTTTAGAAACCTTACTTTCTGTGTCTAAGGATATTGCAGCTTTATTCACATATTTATATTGTCTTGGTTTTAAATTGGGGGGAAACTTGAAAGAATAGGCACATAACTTTTTTTTTTTTTTTTTTTTGCCTATTAAGGCCAAAAAATTATTTCCAGGGAGGCTTTATGTGTATTAAGGGAAGCAGTGTGTTGAATGTAAATATTTATTTATGTGTAATTTAATCGGATTTGTAAATAATGGTGAACTTTTTAATACTTTTTTTTTTATAAATGGGTTTCAAATTTTAATTTTGGTAAGTATTTCAAAGGTAATGGGTAAGCTAAACATATCTTTAGGTTTATGCACAGGTATGTTATACAGGGTATTTAAGACTTGTTTTGGTTTTTTTTAAATATCTCAATTCTTGCCACTGAAGATTAAATCTAATCTGAGGTGTATGTTCACAAAGCAATAATTTTGTGCATCATTCACCTGATAACTGACGACATACAAAACGAGTGTGTGAGTTAGTGTGTATGTGAATAATGGAGGTTCTGAACTATCTTTACATATTTGTAAATGTTCCCAATATAATTCTGATGTATATGATAACCATATAATAAAAGTATTCTGGATAGAAGCATGGAATGTTTTGTTAACTGAAACCAGTTTTGTTTTCTTCCTATACTTTGGGAATGTGGGGCAAGTAGCACTAGAGGACATTATGTATTGAGTCATAATTGCAGCACTTTGTTCGGATTAACAGAACAGAAATATGAAGCTGTTTGCCAGTAAAACTAATGGTTTCAATTAAACACGTTATGTATCTCCAAGAATCTCTTCCTTCGTAAGATGTCATTATCATGCTAGCTGCCTGTTTAAATAGGCAACTTAAAATGCAAAGCTTCCTCTGAATAAAAAAACAATCCTACCAGCTTTGTCTTCTAGCGCATTTGACTTCATTAGAATAATCTGTTTCTAATGACAAATATTTGCAAATTCCTGGCATGTGAAATTTGGTCAGTCTCCCATCTGGTTTCAGTCCAATTTTGCTGCTTTGAGGAAGTTTACAGCACTTTGGAGAAAGTCTCCAACATACTCTGAGGTAGTGGTGAGGTGCAGGATCTGAGGCTTTCCATGGCATTCAGTGTCTACCCAAACAAACCTTCCTGAAGAGAAACTTCTTTTTTTTTTTTTTTTTTTCCAGTTCTATCTGAAAAAGGAACAACACAAACCTGGGCTTTAGTCTGTCCTTGGCATTTCAACACCTGATCAGGCCGTCAGGCGTGTGGCTAGGGCAAACGTTATGAATGGTGACACTGGGCAGAACTGTGAGTAAGAATTTGGTTCCCATCATGGCATTGTTTCCTCCACAGATGTGGAGGAAAGAGTCAACATGTACGAGTTCTGAATACTTTGTTTATAAATTCTTTTTACGTTCTCATTTTTCCTCTAAAGAGTAAAGGCAAATTACTGAGGATGCACAGGGAGACAAAAGGAAAGGGAAGCTCAAAGAAATGAATTCCATGTATCAGTGGTGAGCTGGGAGAAAGCTGTTTCTTGAGTTGTGGTCCGGTCCCCCTTCTGACATGTGAAATTGCAGTCTTTACCCTTGTACAGACTTTGCATTTGTAGCGTTTGAGAAATAAGGGGTTTTGGAGCATCTGTAGACACAAGCACAGCCAGGACACGTGACGACTAACAGAAATTCTAAAATATACAAACAATACACATTTTGGTTATATATTTTTGTTGATTGTATTCATATATATACACACACAAATATGCTAGGTATGGTAAGATCTCATTTAGAGAATGTGATGCTAGGGTTCTGAGTTTGTCTTTCTGCTGCTGGACTGCTTATACAGCATATATAGTAAGACAGTTTAGCTACCAGACAATGGAGTCTTGCTTTTTATTAATGCACAAAACCAGGCTCTGAAATAATTGCCCCTTGGGATAGGAAATAAGGATGTTTCCATTTATTCTTCCGTGCACTCAAGCAAAGCCAGTCAATTGTCTAATGTACTGACTTGGGTTCTATTTATATGTTTGGAACAGTAGAAATGTTGAGTTTCCAGTATCTTAAAGCTTTTCCTCTACACTATGTTTTAGATGGTCCATTATTTTAAGGCTCAGCTACCTTATAAACTGTGCCAATAATATGAAACAAGAACTATGTCTTCTGCTCTGTTCAGTGAAGAGAACAGTTAAACTCCGACCTGAACTTGTCTGTGATCCAAAATTACTAATCATAAGGAAAATATAATAGGTTAGTAACTTCTTGGGAAATCTAAAAAGCACAGAGCTATCTGAACACAAGAAGGTATTTGCTTTTTCCTGAGTCTCAAAATGTCATGCTTTTTACTGCTTTTACATAAGCTATTCACAGGCTGGCTAAAAGAAAAACAAGTTCTTATGAAAGACTCCTCTGAAGTTCCACTCTTTTATTTCCTTTGAAAATGGAATATTCAAATGACTCTGTCCAATCTTGTCCCTTGCCTGTCTCCCAGAAAAATAAAGGGTTTCACCTCTGTATTAGGGGAAAATGAGTTCAAAAGTAAAAACTCTGAAGTTGAAATGGACCATTTTAAGTATCACCCTTTTGCAAAAATGGTATTTGATACATACCCACAAAATAATTGAATTCATGTCAGTATACAAACTGCTTGTGCAGGGAAAAAAAATAAAATAAAATTCACCCAACTCTTGCTTGGCCAGCAGCAGCAGCTGGACATCAGGATGTCAGCATCTTCCCAGCAGTGCTGGAGCTGTGGCAGGTGGCAACGCTGCGTCTTCCCACCCGTGGCAGCTGAGGGCATGGCCTTCGCAACCCTATCACCTGATGGGCAACCTGGTTGTTACGGATTATTGATTGCAAACCTGATGATCGTCCAAGATCCTGACCCATGAAATCATCTGCCTTCATGGCAGTGTTGCTTTCAGTTCAAAACCAATTTTTTTCCTACTGTTAATAGCTTCAGAGAGAAATAATGATGTGAAACAATATATAAGAAAACAAGGAAAAATAATTTCTTTATTTAATAACTGATTTCTGTTAATTTTTGACTCTGTTTTTGCTTTACCCTTCACTTATTCTGCTGTTATTTACAAATAGTGTATCTGACTCTGTCTCTTGGCCACAGCCGTGCTGTTCGTCTGCTCCCTCAGACTTCAGCAATACAGAGAAATCCAGCAATGCTTCTTGAAACGGGTCTAGCCTGCTGCGTTCATTTATTGTAGCACTTCTGTATTTTTTTCCTGCGTCTATGGTTTATGTAGAACATTGTAGTTATTTTGTCCTAATGGTGTGCAGCCTAGTGGGCTGGGGCTGCCTTCTGGGACATGTTCTACAATAAGAGTTTGATTACTAAAAAAAAAAAAAAAACCCAACCTTCCACATAGCTGCGTGGATGACCATCTCTGTAGAAATTACGCAGGGCCTACACTCTAACTGTATTTTTAACAAATTATTAAATCCTGTTCTGTATAATTTGGTGCCTTCTTCCCCTTTCATTTTCACATTCATAGGATTATATAAATAAGCTTTCTAACAGTTTCAGATGCCATTTTGCATTCACTGGATGCTCTTACGATGTCTTACAAGGACGTTACAGCTGGTTTCCATGGGATGTTGTTGTGTAAGGACTGGCCACAAATATTCCATTTTCCCCCTCTTTTGGCTAACAGCCCTTTTTATCTGGTTTTTGTGAAGGCGTTGTCCACAGGCTACTACTATTCTATTACACATTCCCTGAATATTCCATTCGATCTACAGCTTTACCCATAATTAAAATTAAAACCATGTAATCATACAGACACTTGCTCTCTCTAATATGAAACTAGACAGAGGCAGAGCGCAGTCTGTGCCTTGGTGCAGTGTTAGAGGCTGGATGATGCCAGAGTTGAGATGGATGTTGGACTGTGAGCTGGAGCATGGGATGTGGGATGGAGGTACGCATGGATTTGGCTGTGCAAGAGAAACAGTCATTAACCTCCAACAGAGGGGTAGGGCAGGTAGCCGTGACCAATAATTTTCTCCAACTCTTGCAGCAAAATTTACCTGAGCTCATTTGTCAAGCTTTGAATCCTTAAATCTATAACTCTAATTAATTAAGAATCTCTAATTACCCCAAAATGGTGCTCTATATTTAAGGCTAAGGTGTGGTGAAATCCAG
Source organism: Ceryle rudis (assembly GCA_033439905.1). Lineage (NCBI taxonomy): Eukaryota > Metazoa > Chordata > Aves > Coraciiformes > Cerylidae > Ceryle > Ceryle rudis. Next base: position 11,527 of record JAAGNO010007320.1, read on the forward strand.
AGAAAACATGAGAGAAGCTGGAGGATGTTCAGAGCTGGAGGTGACAAGAAATCATGTGTTTTCAGAGAACATGGTGCACGTAGGTGTGGCCAAATGGCTCAACGTGTCAGTGAGACCCAGTGAAGGTCCTAAACAGCCAGAAGCCACTGTTCAGTATTTGTCCTAAGAAAGCAAACCCACCAAACCTCTCAGCAGGGAGTTCTTACTTTGGAGACCCAAAGCCAAGCAACCTTTAGGATTTAAGACCAAATCTGGGTATTTTCTATAGCAGAAGCACGTTGGATGAGGCTCTCTTTCTTTACAGCCTTGAAAAAGAAACCCCAGTGGGGATAGTAATGAAAACATCAGCACAGGCAGGTTCTGGCCCTGCCTTCATATGAAGAAAAAACCCTTTCACAGTTGAGGTCTTATTAAGTTAAAAATTTATAGCTTTTAACTAGGCTGTAACCAGTTAATGTGACTCAGGCAAAGATGCAATGTGGACAGAGGCATTACTTAGAGCTACCATTTTTGCCTTACTGCAGCAGCTACTGTTCTCCAGACATCACAGAGGAGTTCTAGAAGTCCAGGCTAAAGCACAGTTAGAAACTCGGCTTTGAGGTCATCTGATGAAGTGAGGGGGGTCAGGTGCGGCTTGGGCTGATTGACTTCAGGTGGACAGCAGCCAGGAGTCTCCAACACTTCTCTCTGAGTGCTGTTGGGCTGAGCTCCAGCAAAGGTATGGTAAGGCTGCTCCTTGTCTGCTGGTGGTGGGTGTGTGTGGGGGGGTCTGGTGACACTGTACAGTGGCTGTAGACAGGCTACATCTGCATGTGTATGAGGTCGTTGTGAAGACGTTAAAGAAGAAGAAAAATTATGCATGCTTCTGGGTAAGCGGTAGGGTGTCCTCTTGAGAGCCTCAAGTACTAGCTCCTATAGTAGGAAATCTTTGTATTGTCTGGCAAATAAACGCCTGTACTTAGTGGCTTTGTTTGGTGGAAGATAAAAGTTGATAAGACCCTGGTATGGCTGTTGTGAGGCACTCCCGTTAACTTCCCTGCAGAGTGTTTTCAGGGCTTCACTCCAGAAAAGCTGCTGGACTGGGGGAAGGGTTCAGAGTGATCAGTCAGCTTTGTTAAGGCTTGAAGCAAAAATGATCTTCACCCGGTGTTCTCCAGGGCTTGTGTGATTGTGGTGTTAAAAAGCAATGTTAAGTGTATCTAAAGTCAATCCGGTTTGGTTTTGTTTTGTTTTTTATATTTGCTGGCAAGCAATGGCATGGCAAATTGCCTTAGAAGGGTAAAAATGAGAATGAACTGTTGGGTGCTAGTTAGAAACATGAGAGAAATGTGTTAAATCAATTATGGGATTTCCTTTCCATTTATTTTTCTCATGTAGCTCAAGATGTGAAAGAGGGAAAAAAATAATTAAAAATATAAAAAAAGGTTATGATCAGCTGTCTGGATGGCTTCAAACAGCACTGCTCACATAAGTTGGACAAATGTTGTCCCTTGCCACTTCCCAGAGAACCTCGAGGTTTGCGCAGTCCCTGCTGGACGTGGGAATACTCCAAAGCCTCAGCTCATGGGAA
>JAAGNO010007323.1:0-21939 GCA_033439905.1 Ceryle rudis
GGCCTCAAACGTCAGCACGAGGGCTACGAGGTGCTCAAGTTCGACGACGTGGTCACCAACCTGGGCAACCACTACGACCCCACCACCGGCAAGTTCACCTGCTCCATCCCCGGCATCTACTTCTTCACCTACCATGTGCTCATGCGGGGCGGCGACGGCACCAGCATGTGGGCCGATCTCTGCAAGAACGGGCAGGTGGGTCCCCGCCGCTCCCCCGTTCGTCCTCCCGCCCCGGTTTTACCCCGTCTCCGGCCCCGGCGCCGCCCGCGGGCACCGGCCGCCGTCGTTCCCCGGCAAAGGAGCATCCGGAGCATTCTCCCCACCGTCGGAGCGGGCGTACACCGCGCGGAACAGCTTTAAGCCGCGATGAACTCCCAACTCCCGGCTTGCAAACTTTCCTGCTCGGATAGAGGGAAGGAGAAGCGAGGAAGGGGGCGGCAGGGAGGGCTCGGGGCTGATGGAGGCGCTGGGGAAGAGGCGCTCGGGCGGGCTGATGAAAGGGCTGGGCAAGAGAGGCTCGGGGCTTATGGAGGGGCTGGGGAAGTGGGGCTTGGAGGTTTGATGTGTCCCGCGGCTGTGTTGGCAGGTGCGGGCCAGTGCCATCGCCCAGGACGCTGACCAGAACTATGACTACGCCAGCAACAGTGTGGTGCTGCACCTGGACTCCGGCGACGAGGTGTATGTCAAGCTGGACGGAGGCAAAGCGCATGGAGGCAACAACAATAAGTACAGCACTTTCTCTGGCTTTCTTTTATATCCCGATTAACACAAAAGGAGCGACACGACACAACTAGCTCTGAAACCAATACACGTAGGGCTGGTTGGCATTTCTGTACCCCATCCTGCTGCTGTTCCTGCTGGCGTCCGCTGGCTCTGCAGGTTACTTTAGCTTCATTATCAGTTTGTATGTTTTTGTTTTTTTTTTTTTTTTCTACCCCCGTGGAAATGAAATAGAAGTAAAACAAAGCAATTCCCCTCCTTACTCTTTCCTATTTGCTCTGAACACCCCCCCTCCCTTTGTTAGCCTCGGTGTTTTGTGTGTCACATGAGGAACTCGGCAGCTTCAAACTCTCGAGTGATTCCTGGGGCTGTAAGAGAGCCCAGAGTTCAGACTGTGCCACACACGGAATTTGAACCAGTCACATTTTTTCATCAATGAGTATTAATTATGATGATGAATTTTCAGATCGACTATTCATGAAGTGGGACTGGACCATAACTGTTTTTCCCTCTGCTGCTTTGTTTGTATGGGGTCAAGTGTAAACTTTTATTTTCTGTGCAATGCGATGCTCGTGTGAATGATGGTGTCACTAACGTCAAACCTGTTCCTGTCTGCAAAAGAATTCAGTTGTTGACCACAATCACTAAACTATCACATTAAATTATGTTTTTAGACAATGCCTTCTTGATGTCTGTCTCTTCCAGTGCTGCAAAGGAGTGCTGCGGTGGTGCCACAGGAGGGTGGGAGGCAAAGGAGGGGGTCCCTTTTGTCCCTTAGGTTTGCAGAATTTAAAGATAAGATGGGACACCTTGCTTAGGTCTTGAATATGGTTCAATAGGGCTGGGAAGAAGCAGAGGGAGAGGAAAAAAGCTTCACTGAGATGCAGTTTTGTAAAAAGAAGGCATACAGTCATCAAGAGGTGAAAGTGGGGGTGTGGAGTGGATCTCCTAAATAGGTTTACTGGGTCTGAGTCTGATCCAAAGTTTAGTTAAGTACAGGAAAAGCAGTTTAATCAGTGATTATGGAAAGACACGTTTCTGTAACACTCTTGACAAATATAAGAAGGCAGCGGGGAAGAGAGTCTGTCTAAATACCACAGTTGCAGTGTGTATATGGGTGGGAAACCACACCTGACTTTAAGTGGGTCTGCACAGTCCTTGAGACAGGCTGGGAGAGAAAGATCACTTAAGACTGACAGACTCAAATCATTTGGGAAGGTTTTTTGCTGATGGTCCTTTTTAAATCCCAGCCACTCTGTGTCACATGTATAACTAGTGCGAGAGGTTCTGAGCCTTTGGTGGAGGAGGTGTATCTTTCCTCACCAACCCAGTAGGTAACCTCCTGAATTTTGGTAATTTGAGTGTGCTTTGCTGAAGATAAAAGTGCTAAGTTGATTTACAAAAGCACTTGCTTTCCTTTTATTGTCTTATAATTTCATTTTTCCCTCCTGAAGGTCTTACCTCCCTGTCAGCTTCCTGCCCTTTGCAACATTAGTGCAGTTTCACAGGTAAGAGAGACAGGAGCCCAACAGCAACATCTAAGCCAAGGCTGGAGCTTTGCCCCTGCTCTGATGTTGCAGGAGGAAGGAGAACTGCAGCTAAGATGGACTTGTTCCAGCCCCACTTTGGGGCAGCCCGGTGATGACCAAGTTCTTACAGTCTCTTCTGGTCTACCTAGTCGTCAGTGGGTATTGTCTTCTCATTGGCTGGAAGAGGGTCAGAGAGAGAAAGCAAATCCTCCCTTCATCCTGTCTTCAAACATCCCCCAGCTGAGGGAAGCAGAGTTCATAACCAGGTACATGTGTTAGACACTTATCAATCTCTAATGTCTTGTTGATTTGTACTATTTAGAATATGATTAAAACCAGTATCTGAAACCCAAATGAAGTATAATTGCTATGGATCCTTAATTCCCCCTGGATCCGTAATCCTTTTTGACTATTCCTCCCCTCCCCTCCAACGAAATGGAGCTTAGACACAAAGCCCTCACTTTAAATTTCAAAAAATTAAAATTGACATGCAGCAGCATTAGCAGGAGCCAGGAGGAATTCTAAGGAGGTGCCTGGGCTCTGCTTTATCCTTTGCATTAAGAAGCAATTTGTACTTCTAACAAAGCCCCAACTGTTCCCCCTTGGCAAAAGGGCAATGAAGATGCCTTGCAAGGGAATTGCTGTTCACAATACTTAAACAAATTTGAATCTTAGATTTTTAAATCTGTATTCCCTGGTGGAGCCCGCTCCTTGCAATTCAAATGCAGGGCTGGTGGTGTGTGCCTGCCAAGGTGTCAGGAGCTAAGCGGATGATGGATTGATGAGGCAATGGGAAGACACAGGCTCACAGTGGCAGTTTGCCCCGACAGTGATCTATGTATCTGCACATTATCAATGTCATGAGGAGGCTTGAACCACCCTCACTAGATGTCTCATTTTCCACTTATCTCTTATGTACTAATTATCAGGCTGGATAATTCCCCAGGATAGAAAGGGAAAAAAAAAGGTTTGTTGCCACTCCACTGACAGTTTACACAATCGATAGAATGAACATCTCCCTCTGTTGCTCGAAGGCTTTTTTGTTTCCTCTCCTTATCTCAGGGACCTCTGAGATTGCCTCTGTGGGGGGTTGATGGCTCTCACCCAGCATCTGCAGCGGTATTGCTTGGACAGGCTCCTCCATCCCAGTCATTGTGGTACTAGCTCAATGTGTGGGTTGGTTTGTTTCTCAGGTAACACAGGGAAAAGCAGTTGGGAGATAAAAACTTCAGTGGTTGGTGTTATAGCTGTTCAGAAAAGCAGAGGCTGATTTGCAGGTGGGCATGGCAGTTCCTGGTCTGTCCCTGGGTGGCTGTGGGTGAGAGCAGGATATCAGCAAGTAGGCTGCAGCAGGCTCCTAACCCTCTACGCTTTTCCTCCACTTCGATGTGGTCCATGGGTTCTATATGTTTCATGGCACAAAGACAAGGAGTTCTTTGTAGCGGGGATACACTGGTCCTCTGGTTTGTATTGGAGGGGGGCAATTCATGTGTACTCTGAGGCTGGCTTCAACTTTCTCTGGGACTGGCTTTTCTAAATTATACTAGTATCTCAAAAACCTGTTAGCCAGTGTCTGCTCTGGAGGTCTTACCCCTCAGAGGTGTTATTTTACTTGATGAGTAAAGCAAATGCTTTAAAAAATTGTGAGATGATCAGATGTGGTAACAAGGAAACCTCCTTGAAAGGAGTAGAAGGCTGATGTTTTAGACAAAGGGTACTTCTGTTTTGTGCCCAGCTGTGTGGTCAAGTTAAAATACTATTTAAAAACTTAAGATTCAAAATAGACAGGTGTTCATACTCTCAAATTAGCTTAGCTATTGCAGGAACAAATCCCTGATCTTTGTGCTACAGATGTGAATCCCAGAATCTTTTACTATGCCTGGGCAGCACCATCTGTGGAAGGGATCCCTGGCAAAGAGGGGAGCAGGGAGACATACAAGCACACAGAACACCATGGAGGGGGAAATGGGGATGCTGCTGAGAGCCCCAAAAGTGCCAGCCACACCTCATTGTGGCCATTCCCTGGAGGAAGGAATTCAGGTTACTCTGCTCTCATGCAAGCTGGTGGCTTATGGCTGGGCACTTGTTTTTTTCTGGTTTGACCTTCATTGGCTTGGGGATCTCCTGGCAAGTCTCTAGGGAGATGGGTAAGAAAATTCTGCTTCGGCTTGAGTGAAGCAGTTTAGCTGTTTTCACCAGCCAGTCTACAGAAGGAGTTTTCTGATGATACCTGTGCTGCAAGAGCAGCTGGGTGTCAGATGTCCCATGCAAAATCTGGTGCCTCTGTATTTTCCAGGATCTGGGCTTGCATATTTTCTCCTTGATTCTCATCCCTTTGTGGCGTGATGCCTGGGTTGACGGGGCACGCTGGCCCTCAGGCAGGGCGGGAGACCCCACATCTGGGTTCTTCTCTTTCCGTTCTGCTGTTAGAAAAGCAAAGTGCTACTTTTTGTGCCTCATGGCTTTATGCACGTGCACTGAGGTACACTTTGGTCCTGGGCTCACTGCTTTTGAAACTCACTCGGGGAATTTTTCTCAGTGATTTAAAGCTTGGTTATCTTCTTGCTTGGCTCCTTCATTGGCTTAAAGTACCTAGACAGGTTTAATCTGTGAACTCACAAAGTAAGGAGGATGAATTTGGTGGATTCTCTAGTGATGTTTTTCTGTTTATGCCACTGACTAATTATATTAAAGGGGCTGTAGCAGAGAGAGATGCAAAATGGCATATAAATCTACTTTTACTCTACTATGTTTGTATTAAATACCTTATTTTTGTAACATGCCATTTTTTTTTTCCTTATTGACATTAGACTGAACTCTGGGAAAAATTCCTGCTAAGATCCTCTGTCTTAGTATTGTCTCTGGGATAAAGGAGACTGTCAGAATGAAATAAAGACTAACTGAATCACTGACTTTGAGACTGCAAGGAGTTTGGTCCTTTTTACTGTGCGTGTCTGCATTGTGCAGAGGCTTGGAAGATTAATTACAGACAAGACCGGTAAACTGTTACTGTGTGGACACCCCGGCACTTACGGGTGAGAGCCTGCTTTCAGCTGGTTTCATGTCTAATGGCATAAAGGGGTTCCGTTTGATTATCAGCTATGGCTAACATGCAAATGGGGGCCCATTTCTCTAGACCAAGCCTGTGCCAGTTCAGAAGTTAATCCCTTGGTCACATAGCAGGTGTCACAGCAAAAGTGGGGGAGATGCTCAGCTATTTCTTGAGCCCATCACTTGCGCTTGAGCAAGCTTCTTTTTGAAGGCTGCATGGTGGATTAAAGCAGTTATCTGATCTCCTTCCTATTCCTCTTGATTTAGGATCAGCTTGTTTGTTACTGGCCTTAACAATGAGTCAGGAACAGGCCAATGGAGGAGGGCAATGTTGGTTCCTTGGAATAGCCTTGGGGACAGAGGCAATACCTCCTGGGTAAGCAAGAAACTGAGGCTATCATATGATTTGATGTCCTAGGCTTGGACATGCATTGGAATTCCCCTTCTTTCCCCTACATTTCAGGCTGAAGCCTTGAGAGCTGGTTGTGTCAGGTCACGGCCTGAAAGGTGCTGAGGTGCTGCTGTGTCCCAGCCCCCGCTGCAGAGTGTTCTGCAGGATCTTGCTCTCAAGGTTTTGCAGAGCATAATTCTGGCTGATCTGTGAGTTATGGCTCTATTTCCTTGTACAGAAAGCTATAAATGCCCATCTTCTTTGGGTTCTTCCAATTATAAAATAGCCTGAATTAATTGTTACCCTGTGTGACACAGCTCTATATTCTAATAAGTGGGAGTAGATTTTCTTCACAGGGGGCTGTTGGCATATCCCTTTCTCTGTTGCATTTGCTCCTGGTTTGTTTTTTTGGCAAGAGCTAGGATAGAAACAGAAGAGGCCTGTTTGATCCCTGTGATCTGCTGCCCTATTAATGCAGGATTATTTCCTCCAGCGCACTGTGAGCACAGTGACATGGAGAGCATGGTTTGCCTGCAGCCTTTGGCTGTGCTTCTCCCAGCAAGGGGACATTCACATGATCCTGGCTCTTCTTTTTGCTTGCAGCTGCCAAATCAAGTCTGGAAAAACAAACAAAAATACCCAACCTCAGTCCTGAATGCAGCTGAAATGTTTTCTTTGTGCCATTTCTCTTTGTCAACAAATAGCTTATTGCTTAAGTGTTGTGATGTGAACCCCATCCTAAAGAGGAGAGATCTGCTTATGAGAATGGGGAGAAACATGCCCAGGAGAGTAACTTGTTTGAAGATGTGAACACAGGCTTTATGAACAATGATTCTTTGTCCAATCTTGGTTTTAAGATGCAATTTTGATGGTATGATAATGCAGAAAATGTTTTAAGTCCTTGGGGAGGAAGCTGCTTTTCAGGTAGTATCTCGCTCTTCCCTCGTTATTGTAATGATGTTCCTGAAACTTCACGTCAGCTGTGCTGTGCTGCAGCATGTGAATGCGTGAGGTGATGGAGATCAGATCCAGGTGGGTTTCTCTCTGTTTTGTTTTGGTATACAGTTGAATTCTTGACATTTGCTTCTCCTTCTCCTGGCACCTCATTTTTCATGGAGTTGTCTTTGGGAGTTGGGAGCCCAAGGGCCAAGTCTGCTTCCAGGTACACTGATCTAATTCTTCTCAAACTTAGTTTTTTCTCAGCATCTGTGTTGTCAGTATCAATCCTGAAGTACATGTAGCTACCCTCAGCCTGCCGGTGCGGCAACTGGTTCCTGTTATGTAGTGTTTGGGGTCATATTATCGTAAATCTCAGTCTTTGTACTCTAGAGATGGAAATGGTCCAGCTCCATTTTGTGGACTGCCCACTATATAAATACCTTTCAGGGAAAATACCATTAGCATTTGCAGAGAGGGTGGAGTAGCTCATTTTGCCAGCATCTAGCAATCTGCTGAGGAAGGTGAGGTGTCAGATATCTCCGAACCTCCAAGACCCTGCTAAGTGCATCACTGCAGCTGAGACAGCTTGGATCATAAACTTTAGCATCCCCTCTCAAAAGGCAAAGCATCCTTGAGGAGTAACAGTGTAATTTATCAATTGGTATGAGAATGAAGCTTGAATGTTATTAGAGTTGAAACACTAATTAAACCAATAAATTTCTTTGTCTTTTTGGGCGTGTTGGCAATTAATATGCAAAATCCCATTGATTCCAACAACTCCATAATTCACGATGCATATTATTATTATATATTGACAGCATACACTGAGGTCTCCAAAAGACACTGCTATGCATAGTAAGAATACTGCTGTGATCCCTGTTAAACTGGTACAGGCTGGGTGAGTCATGGCGCTGTTTCATGTTCTACCAAAGCCTTGGCTATCAGTGGGGGTAGGAAGACCACACAGAAATGTATCTCTGTTGAGCATACGCTGTGTCTCAATAGCTATTTGCACTTTATATTGCTTTCAGAGTTATGGTGGAAAGGAGGAAAGGTGTTCCAGCTCATCCTAAAAAATGGTTCAAACTGAAGTGAAGAGAAACTGTAAAGGAAATATGTATTTGGATTGAAGCAAGGCAGGTCTTAGCTTTAATTCACTTCTCATTGGATATCTAAATAATCTTCCCTCGAACAAAGTTTGTTCAAAGCTATGAGAAGGGAGATGGACAGGAAGGGTGCTCAGAGACATAATATTTTCTCTCTTCCAGTGGAGCATTGTTTTGGCAACCTAAGACAGGACAAGAATCCATGACTGCTGAACCTTCAGTGACTCTTTGTCTAAAATTGCCTTTTGTACCATTGAAATAGGTTCTTCTCAAATATTTTTCAATATCTTTTCTTAAGACAGCAAAATCGTAGGACATTGTAAGAAATAATTGGCTCTTAGTCTCAAAATACTTGATTAAGAAGGTCATCTATGAGATTTGGTTGCCTGTTTTTCCTTGCATTTGGACTCATTAGCCTCCCCAGGTCTGTAACAGCTCTAGTCTCTGGGTGGAAGGGCTCAAGAAAAACCATGTGGCTGGTGGACTAGATGTTCTCTATGGGCTTGGTCTGATCCTCATCAAAACTGGTGGGCAGGCGCTCTGTGGCTTTAACGGAGTAGGGTCAAAGTTAGGTTTAATCTTTGTTTAGGAATTTGTGGTGATGGTCTTTTTTGTTACTGTTCTCAGTTCCCATGAAGTTACTTGATTTGGTCTTGGAATAATCAATAAGCCTCTGTGTTGATATGTACAGTTTTTGAAGCCTGTGGAGCAGAGCATAGGATGGATATCCTTTTACTTCAAAATAGCATGAATCAAGTACATAGCTGTTGAATTAATTTGTGGTTGGTGTTTTCTGAGAAATGCAATTCACATTTCCTCCTCCATTCCCCCCCACCTTCCTTCCAAAGGAAAAAAAAAAAAAAAAAAAGCCTGAGAGGTAAAACTGAAGCAATCACAGATTAGTGTGATCCTCATGTACGCAGAGGTTGTACAGCAGCTTTAGAGGATGGAAGATGAACAATGTAACAGGTACAATGATGAAGCAGAGTTCTTGGTAGCTTCTCGAAGCTAGTTTTTTTTTTGAGTTAGTGCACTCACTCACTACCTACCTACCCACCTACCTACTTACTTACCTACCACTAGCCACAAGCTGTCCTTTTTCTTTTCTATTAGTGGACTATTAGTACTGCCAAGTTTTACTTTCTTAGATGGGTCTTAAATGGGAAGCAGTTTGTTACATGGAAGCAAGGTGCCAAGAGAATGAATTTATGTCAGCTTGTAGCCATCACAAACCTCTGTATTCCAGCAGACTTTAAATTGAAAAATGGAACTTGCTTTTCATACTAGATTTCTCAAACCACTTTCTCCAAGCAATACAAAAGCTAACTTGTCAGGTAGACAGGGATTCATTGCATAGTTAAATTTTGAGGTACCTGTAAGTGTTTATAACTTGATTCACTCCTGGAAATCTCCAAGTGAAATATGAGAGCTTGGATTGCTTAAGAAGGTCAAACAAGGTGAATATAACAGTCCCCTCTGGCCTGAAAAATCCATGAACTGTGCTGTCAGATGGAAGTATGGATAATGGCAAAGCTGAATTCTTAAAAATGTGTCTTAGTTGTCACAGACTGATGGTGGGAGGGAGTGGAGCAAGAGGAATACAGCTTGTGGTTCACAGAGTCTTTTGGGGTAAGACTGTCCCTATCTGCAAACTGAGGTCATCACTGCCCTCAGACGTTTTAAACTTACTGTTATCTACAAGTCTTCTGAGTGGCCTGGTGATTCCCCATGTGTTTTCATGTGGGCTTCTCTGTTGGTGGCGATTCACTGGGCAGGCATCAGAGCTGGCATCAGGCAATGAAGAGAGAACCATGGATTTAACAGATGTGAAGCTGTCTCTTTCATTTATCTTTTATTGCTGATAAATAACAAAATGATTTGCAACTGTAGCAAATTACATTCAAAACAGCTGTGGGAATATTACAAATATGGGTCATATGACTTAGATGAATCTCTACAGTGATTTCAAAGCCCATTGGGTAACATATCAGGAGACCAGTTATGGATGATGCATTGCCAGGAGAATCAGTGTTGTGTGAGACGGTGCCAGAGTGTGTCCTGTGCTCTGCTCTAGTGCTGGGACTGATTAAGTAGAAGACCTGTCTGTTAAATCTGCAGATGACGAGAAGACAGAGAACAGGATTAAATTCAAAATGACCTTGATAAAATGGAGAAAAGGGATGTAAAAAAAAACCAGGAGAGAATTCAAGAGATGCAAGTTACCTATACCTGGAGACAGTTCATGATATGGGTGCGTGCTGGGACGTCAGAAGAGCCAAAGGAATGGTTGGGAACAGTAGCCAGGGAGCTGCTTCTTGGAGAGGATATGGAGGACCACTGAATAAATGTGAGGTGACAGTGAATGCCGTGGAAAAGGCCAGTGTACATAGAGATGTGCACATACTGAGCTGTGCTGGAGCTCGAGCAGAGTCTCCAAGGTACATGAAGTAATACCACTCTCATGGACTCTGGGAGGATCTCACCTGGAGCGATCATCTCTACCTGTGGGGGCAATGAAACCAGAAAGCTGTGACACGGCTAGGGATGGTTCAGGAGACAACTGGGATTTTCATCCTGGTGACCTGGAAAATGGAACCTGAAAGAGAGACAGATTGGGCTGCTCAGCCTGAAGAAAGGGGTGTAGAGAGCACAAGGGGATGGTCCTTAATGACAAGAGAGGAAGGGAAATGTGTTCTCTGTGGTCATTTAGGATAGGAAAGAAGGGGGCCTTGAGATTCAGTATCAAGGTCAGACAGAAAGAAAAGCTTTCGGATGGTGAGGCGTGGGAGTAGGTTGCCTGGGAAGGCTGAGTCCTCAGCACAGAAGGTCTCTAAGAGCCTATTAGCCATCCATCAGATTTGGCTGTAGCATAGCAGTTGGGATGGGGAGCCAAGCCAGATGACTCCTCAAGATCATATGCACTATTGATTTTCTATCACCTTTTCTTTCTCTGTGCATCTGCAGAGTTCTGTACCCATCTGACCGCCTCAATATAGCCCTCTAAAAATGAAGTTTGGTGTGTTTCCGTGCCCCAAGCATTGCACTCTCTGCAGACCAGAGTGACTGCATCTCTGTTAGGTCCATTTTGGAGAAGTTAGGTTTTCCTGTTAGGGTCTTCCCGGTTTTGTCCTCTGGACAGAAATCCTTTGCGACCAATGTGTCAGGGCTGGGACTGGCCTTAAGGGTCACTCACCAAGGAAGGGCAGCGCTGCCGGGCTGGGCTGCCTGTGTAGGCACCACCACTGCTGGGACTGAGGGGGTAGGGGAGCAGGGCTGGGGGGTCAGCTGATGATGAAGGAAAGAGGACAGGGAGTGCCCCTGCTGGTGCTCTGCTCTGTTTGGAGGCCTGCTTTGGTGTCATGGTGGGGAAACCAGATGGCAAGTAGCTTTCCTTATAGGTTCTGAGGTGTGTGGGGTTTTGGGGTGAGGAGGAGATGAAGGTGCTTAGGGTGATGGGAAGTGGGCAGTGTGATGCTGGTTGAAGGGCTCTTGCAGGGACTGAGACCCTGGAGTTAAGCCCTGCATCATCACTATTTTCATAGCTCCAGGCTGCTGCAGCTTGCGCCACCCAGCATCTCCTCCCAAGTCCTGTTGAGTGACTGTCCAAAGGCATTATTGCCGCACTGGATGCTCTTTTGGTATTACCTCTACAAATCTGTCTGAGCGCATTATTTTTGCATCTACAGTAAGAGAAGGAAACTTGGACTTGCTGTTCAGGTTTCCAAAGGCATCTAGCAGTCATATCCCTTTGAAGTTCAGGGATATGAGAAACTTACATGCCTCTGAGCTCCTGGGGCCCTGCGTGTTTGTGCCTCATGCACCAGAGCACAGCACTGTGGGGCTTAGCCTGAGGGGGGCTGAACACTCACTGTTTTCACCATAGTGCCCCCCACAAAGTGAAGATGCCTCAGAGCTTTTTACTGTATTTTTAATCTGTATAATCTTCAGGTTATCTGTTAAAAACAACGAACGTAACCCAAAGACTTTTCTCCATGTAGTTCACCATTAGTGTCTGTGTGTGAGTGATACAGAGGTTTATCTCAAAACTCTCTCTCCCTGGATCCCTGTCACTTAATTTTCCTGTTCTGTAGCCCCTTTGTCCAGGACCTGTGGCCTTGGGGGGTATTCTGAGGTCTCCTTTTCAAGTCCTAGTGCTCTTCCAAGTTTGCCAATTCTACATGTGGAAAATATAGTGTTCATTGAAATAAAAGCTTTAAAATATAAAAGGATGGGGGACAACACAGAATAGTTTGGGTACCCTGCTTGCGGATGTTTTTGTTTTTCCCTCCTGTCAGCTGAAATCACAATAAAGAAAAATGATAATTTTGTTCAAATGAAAAAAAAAAAAATTCTCACGGTAAAAATGTTCACGCTTTTCAAGTCTCAGCTTGAGTTTGCTTTTACTTCACTCACAAAAGTCTGACTATCCTTGTTTCCATCCTGGGCTGGAGTTTCTATATTTAAGCCTCCACAGGACACAGTTTACAGTGGTGGTGCTGATTCACACTTCATTAAGAGTCACAAACAGTGACTCCTGCGATGCATCAGCCACCGCCAGGACCCACGTTCCTTGCAGCCGAGCTGGGCAGAGCCCAGCGCCTTGCAGGGCTGAGCCTCTTGGAGGAGGATGTAGTGCAATCAGCCACCGGTGGCTTGACATTCGGCCGCGCCGGTGTCACTGGCTCTGCGCGATGGGGCGGTGGTGGGATGTGTGACAGTGACTGAAATGAGATCTTTGGGAAGTGAAATCAGATTCAATTGCTTTAGAAATTCATGTCAGGTAAAGCTGGCAAAGGTACTGCAGAACTAGCAGACCATTGCTGGGCTCACTATACACCTGGTTGATGTATTTATTACATATTTCTCCCAGATGGGCTCTGGGCTCAAATTAAAAAAAAAATCATAAAATATTCCTTTTTCCTCTTAGTTTCTCATCTGGTGGGTTTGCAATATTTGGCTTTTCCTCGGTGTTTCATTGGATTTGTGAACTTATCAGTTGTGTCAGTAAAGCAATCAACAGAAAGATGGAATTAGGCTTGGCACAGGGAAATATCAGATTTTCCTGCTTCTCTTGCGCACCTCAGGTGTGGTGTGACTTGTGGTGACCAACAGCAGGCTGCACTGACCCTCTGGCAGCTCGTCTGCATGGCCCAATAGTAACACTGATTAAAATGTGGTATTAGTTGTGTAGCCTGGGCTGGGTAATATTTCAAGGCTGATTGACTTGCAGTATGCTAGCAGAGCACAAGTGTAGCGGCTGTCTCCAGTGGTGCTTATCTTTCCTGCCCACCGGAGACTCCCCTGGAAGCCTCTCTTGCTGGAGTGTTGCCTCCTGCCCTGATCCTGCCTGACTCCTCCTCCTATTTATTTCAGTGCTAACATCATTCAATGCTATAGAACTTTCATAACTCAGGGAGCTATATGGACTTTCCATCTCTATAACGAAAATAAAACATGATCCATATCTGTCTCTAGGAAGAAAAAACCCTTTCTTTGGCTCAGCCACTCATCTCACCTCCTCCACCATATACTGTTTTTGTCTTCTGTGCTCTGGGGTCTGTGAAAATGTGGCTGGAATGGGGGTGCCCAGCTCACTGCCATCATCCTGACCAAGGCTTTCTGCTGTGCTCCTTGGTCTCTGTCTTAATCCTCTGCCATTTTTCCTCTGCTGACACCAGGCAGGGATGATTTAGTGTTTTCTGTCTGCATGCCATGTGGTGGAGCCACGGTACAGGGCTAACATACAGATATTGTTGAAGTTAAGGAGTTAGGCAGGGTTGCACTCCTAGTATGTCTTGGACAGCAGAGTTTGGGTTTCTGACTCCCACAACAAAGTGAGCTGTATCTCTGGGAGCCTTGGAGAGTGCGTGTACCTTTTGGATACCTTCTCAAACCTGATCGCAGGCTGCTGGGACCTGCCTCAGACTTTCTGAGCCTGAGGTGGTGACTTTGTATTCAGTTTCCCCCCTGAGTTCATCTGCTTCCCAAACCATGTGCAGTGTTGGTGTCCACACCACTGTCCTGCAGTGATGAATTTCCCAGATTTGGTATCTGCTGTGCACAGCAATTCATCTTTCTCTCCATTTGAGCTGCTGTCCCATCACTTCCTTAGCTGCTCCCCACTGTACAGTGGGACACAGCTTCCAACCTCTGGGCTTTCCCAGCTTTCTCATGTTCTCCCCCTTCAACAGCTGTGGAGAAAAGGGAGGCTGTAAGCATGGACCTGGAAAGCAACACAAGTCACTTTGCTCTTTGTTCAGGGATCCCTCTTCTGCACTCTATGCTTTGGTGCAAGCAGCTCAGCTCTGTCTTCACAAGTGCTACAGCGCCTGTAAAAAGAGCATATCTGGAATAGAGAAGTGAAAGCATCTTCACCCCCAGATAACCACACTGCAAATTTGCATTTTTTTGATGCTGTCTCAGCTGTATGGGAGTGCCTATGAGGTTGTGATATGGGGCAGTTTTGGAATCATAGAATGGTTTGGGTTGGAAGGGACCTTAAAGATCATCTAGCTCCAGTCTCCCTACCATGGGAAGGGACACCTTCCACCAGACCAGGCTGCTTTAAGCCCCATCCAACTTGGCCTTGAACACTTTCAGAAATGGAGTACTCACAACTGCTCTGGGCAGTGTCTCACCACACTCACTGTAAAGAATTTCTTCCTTATATCTCATCTAAATCTACACTGTTTCAGTTTAAAACTATTACCCCTAGTCCTATCATCACACTCCCTGATAAAGGATTTTATTTTAGCCTGTGTGGGCAGTGAGAGTCCCCGTAGCCAGAGGGTGAGGAGGTGAGACTGTGCTTCAAATAGATTAGGCAAAACCCTGACAGGACTCCCACCTACTGAAAAGGGGTCCACATGGTCTGTTGAGAAGAATGATTTTAATTCAAACCAACATTATCTAATAGAAATCCTCAGGGTAAAGCCTTTTTTAAATATTGGCAATAGTGTTTTGGGCAACTAAACCAAATCAGAAACACACACACATATTCAGTGCTTATACTTCATGGTGGGTATCTCTCAGGTATAATTTCATCCTTGAGCTCACCCCAAAATTAGAGAGATAACAAACACACCAAGACTGAGACAAACCAGTGTGATCTGGAGAGATAAGAGCAGTGAGGTTTGTGACCTGCAAAAAATCAGAGTCTAAAGCAAATAATGCCCAATGTGTTAGGAACACTGAAGAGCACGGATGGGGATGGGAAAGAAGAGTGCTTCAAGCATTACCTGCTAATGCAACACCCACCAGGCTTGCTTTTGTAGTGGTTTGTGTACACACTGACTGGGCTCAGCGGTTTCACCCACAGCTGCTGTTTCAGAGAAAATCCGTACACTGCCTCTGCTGAAGCTTTGCAGACAAAAACTTGGGGAGGGATGATGCATGGTCAGTGTGAGAGCAAAAAGTGTTATATTATCATCTGCCTCTTGTACGAACTACACCCGAATGTTAATTTTTGCTTTCTCTTCAAGGGAGGCTGCTAAATGCAAATTACCTCTCCACCACCAGGGAAGCTGATAAGGTGATGATAAAAAATATACAAAATAAATTATGTCAAAGCAATGCATTTTGCTAGAGAGAGCAGAGAGAGGGGGAGGGCACTGTAAATATCCTTTGTGTATATCTCTATGTGATCCCGGTGGTGTAGAGCAGGAGGGGGCACAGAGCCTTGGGGTTCGCCCAGGCACATTTATAAAATAGGATGCAGAAACACTGGCAGTGTGAACTAGAGCTAAGCTGTAATTAAACACCTCCAGGTAGTTTATATGAGATGTGCACATCTAGAAGATAATTTTTAGTGGATCATGTCATCATCTGACTAGCAGAGAAAACAAACACATGTGGCACGTATTAAAAAAAGACATGGAGGGAGAACAAAGTAACTTCACAGGTTAATCCTTGGTCCTGTTCTGGTGGGGAGAGGGACTGCCAGTATCTCCAGCACCCAGCAAAACCTTAGCAGGGGTGGGTGGCTGCCACTGGGTTTATTTATTCAAGGCTCAACAGTGAATTCTTGTCTAACGCTTCCACCTTTCAGCACTGTCTTTTGCACAACAGCTATGGAGGGGACATTGGCTGTGAAGCCAGATGTCCATCGTGTTTGTCCAAGGATGTCAGAGTGTTTCAAGCTGATGCTTTCCACTCTTCTTCCCTGTTCTGGTGGGTGTAACTCACGCCCTTGCTCTCCCTCCATCAGAGCAGGGTGACAGAGGGCACGCTGGGGCTGTGGTCCTGAGCATCTTCACTCACCAGCCACATTTCTGCCCTGATGAGGGTCAGAACTTGGTGAAGAGGAGCCAGACAAAGCCCGAAACGTGAAGCTGCTGTTGCCAAGCCCATTGTGCCATAGATGCTGGAGCTGATGGCTGAAGTGTCAGGGCACAGCTCTGTGATTGTGGGCATCTGAAACAGGGTGGGCTAGGAAACAACTGTCCCTTCACCTGGGAGGTCTCCTCTCATGGCCAGAGTTAGCGAATTAAGAAGGCAAATGTGTTAGCTTGAACCTTCAGGAAGGCGGTTTCCTCAAGGCCTGAGACCCTGAAGCCAGACTGTTTGAATTTTCACAGCAACAACAGGATTTGCACATGGTTACCACCCATCAGGTGTGAAGAGGAAACTTCCAGCTGAAGGGACAACTGTCCTCAAGCCCAGCCAGGCAAGCTGTTAAATTGCTCTGGCTCAATCATTCGGAAATGCCTGAGAACTTAAAAGGAGAGTATCTGATAGGAATGTGCACAAGGCTCTAGAATTCAATCTCAAGCCAAAAACAAGGAGAGAAAAGTTCAGCTCCAGCACCATAAGCTCCTGGTGAGACTCAAAATGGCTATATACCTTAGGGGAGTGCTGGTAGCCTTCTACAAATATTGAAGCCTCCCTGTTGACCCCAGTGAGTTCATTCTGTTGGCGACCATCCCCTGTGAACTGCTGGGGTGCTGCATTGGTGCTGACCTGCCGGGACTTCACCAAATCCAGCGCTTCATCACTATTTTGGACAATAGATTTTGGCAAGGTTATGCTCATTATTTTTAAATCCTCGGAGGAATAAGCAATTCCTCCACAGAATCAAATATTTTCCCTTGTTCTATCTTCTTCAGAGCCTCTGCCATAGAAACCTGCAAACAAGAGCCCAGGTGACATACCCTGATGCATCTTGTTTTGCAGGTTTCTACAGCAGTGGCTCTGCAGAAGACAGGATGGGGGGGAAATGCAGTCTGGCCAGCAGTCAGCCGCTTGATGTGGCAGCGATACCCTTGGTGCTGGGGGAGCATCGTCCTTGCCCACGGAGACAGGAGGGAAAAAAGCCACTGCTCCCAGCGGCGGTGCTGGAGATGCCGGCTGGAGTTAGGGCTGGCTTGATGGCTCCTGACGGTAGCAGGAGGGGAGCCTGGAGGCGATTTAACTGTGCCTTTGCCATCGCTGTGGTGGTTTCTGTGTGTTCCTGGTCGTGCTATGAATTAAGGGACACTGTGTTAGGATGTCAGGTAGGGTGATCTGGTGAGTGAGAGCTCATTCCATCCCCGCCCTGTGACTGCAAGGGTTTCACTCAGCCTCCCTGCCTTGGAGCTCTGCTTCAATATTTACATAAACATTGACACATGTTTAAAAAGCTTCACTGGAATGAGCAGGGCCAAACACTGCTGTAGGAATGTCACTGTGTCCTTTTTTAGGGACTGTGTGGGGGCCCAGCTGCTGGGCACAGAGCTCTTTTGGGAGGACAGCAGTTTGAAGTGAAGCTGAGTCTATAGCAATGCATGAGCTTTTACAAGGGGCAGAGGTGGGAGACATAGAAGAAAAAGTGATATTTGAATCTGTGGTACTAGCTCAAAACATGAAGCTAAGACCTAGCTTGGCAGGCTTTGTTAGAGATGTCCCAAGGAATGCAAAGAGGAGTTTGGGATGGAAACTGAACAGGCCTCAGGTATACCAAGGAGCCTGTAGAGAGAGCAGTGCACTCTGACTGGAAGCAGCCCTGTCCTGCCAAAAAGCCTTACCCGAGGGGACCTTGGGTCAACACTTGGTCCCAGCATAGGAGTTGCCATGATTATTCTGCACTGGTAAATCTTGATTTTCCTGGGCATTACACAGACAGCTGAATAAAGGGTGATGTCAGCTAAACACTTCCAACACCCATGTGGATATTTTAATGGTTCTGTGGACTTGTTTTCCAGCTTTCTTTGAAAAATAGTTTGGGGTGCACATACACACACACATGTGTGTTGAGCCTAGTGTCTCTCCAGAGAGGGAAAGGGGCTAGAGCATCGCTCTGCTATTCATTTCCAAAGGCAGAATATACAAACAATATAAATATTTATTAAGCAGCTTTGTTTATCCCAGGATTGTAACAGAGAAAGTGACTTAGTTTGTGGTGTTTGTCCTTTTTGCAGTGTCCTATTCCTCATCTGTGATTGTGGGTCTTTCTTAATGCATATTTTATTTCCTTTTTCTAAAGACAACTATAACCAGAATAGCTTAAAAAGGAAAGTGGCACTTAGTCGATGGCTGGCTTAGTGGCTACATCATTTCTGCTTTTAAGACACACACCCCCCCAGCGATAAAGACAGCAACACTCACCACTCAGGCTTACAACAGCAGCTTTCTTAACAGATTTGCCCTTCTACCCTTCCTTCCTTCCCCTCAGCTGCTTTAAATAAACAAGGAAGTTTTAAGTTACAAGAAGACCAGTAAATTTACTTAATACCCACCTATGAATGGCTTATTTTGTTCACTTCAGCTTAAATCTGATTTCAATTGACATTCAGAAGAAGAAAAATATCCCCAAATCCCCAAACTCCACTTACAGCATCATGAAAGTGCCCAGCCAGCAGTTCCTGCAACAGCAGCTTTGCAGGAGGCTGTTTGCTGTGCCCCTCACTGACCAGCCCACAGAGGGGACAGAGGGGCAGGTCTAGGCATCTCCTGAATTACAGAGGTGAGAATTTAGGTGTTTTCTCTTTATTAAAGATGAAAAAAATCAGTCCCATGCACGGGGACTCTGCCAGTGCTTGCTGCATCCTTACGTGAGATGGAAATGCACTGTAAGGCACAGCACTGCCACCTTGGAAAGTACAGGACTGTTACCAGCTGCTCCCTTTAAATTAATTTCCCCAAAGTCAGTCACAATATGAGTGGAGTGATGATCCTGATGACACTTCCTGAACAGTTAGCACTGGGAGCGAGCGGCACCAGAGGACTCATGCCATGTTCTGTGCTGTGTATCTCTGGTATAAATAGCCTGGCTGGAGGATCTTTTGCCCAAAATGATGATGGGAGGGTAATTTTATGTTAATTCAACCTGTCAGATTTTGTGCAAGCTGTGTTTGAAACTAGGGACCCTAGAGTTCTCTGCTCTGCCTCAATCAGGAGCACTAAATTAAACTAATTAGGAGTACTTAGATTAAACTAAACATTGGACGGTGCAGGGGTTGTTCATAGCTGGCTGGTGGACACGAAGATTGTTGATATGGGCAGCACTGGGTAGGTAGATCACACATACTTCTGCTTGCTGTGTCCTTTTGCATGAGGAGAGGCCATGCTCTGCATAGTGGGGACACCCCTTTGGAACCATGATGGCAGTGACCTTCTGATGAGGTACCAAATGAGACTGCAGAGATGTCCTATCAGGAAAGGTCCAGCATGACCTATTGCTGTCAAGATTTGAAAGTGCTCAGTGTCAACCTGACCCCATCTGTAATTGCTGCCAAACCAAGCTCCTGCTTGTGGTTTGCTGAGCTTGATCCCCAGGTGCTTTGCAGACTGGATTGGCAGCTGTAAACACCTGCTTCTGGTCCAAGAGAAGCTGCTTCTGTGAGGTCCATTGCCTGCACTGCCTTCCCCAGGCAGAAATCAGTGGAGGGGTTGGTAAAGCTCTTGGGATGTAGAATGCTACTTACAGCGCCAAGAGTTTGCTGGATCCTTGACAGAGGTACAGTCCTTGCTACATAAGAAGTAGCACTCAGCTGAAATGACTGAAACTAGAAGTCCTTCAGAAAGTCCCTTGGTGGACACTTTTCTTACCCTTCTGTGTTTTGACCAGCTGTGAGCAACTGGAAGGACAGTTGAAAAAGTGAGTAAACTTGAGGGAACACCACCATGCCTGAGACAACGCGCTTACTGGTACTGAGAAAAGTGTGTGAAAAGTCACATGGGCTGACATCTGTAGTGATCTGTGTTAGTTAAAGAGCAGCCTGTTGGAGGGAGACAGACATACAGACCTCACAGCCTTCAACTCATAGAAAGACCAGGTGTATCATTGAGCTCATGAGTCAGGGTCCACCCTGAGCTGTGGTAGCACACGTACTTGGGGAAAGATCCCAAAGATTGATAATAACTGAATGCAAATGCTGGTGGAAAGGCAGCTCTCACCTGCTTGCAAGCCCCTGGGGTTTTACTTGAGTCATTCTGGTGGGGAGAACATGTCTGAACGGGGAAATCAGCTGCCACGTGTCAGAGCTCAAATATTCTTGTCAATGGGGGCTTCTGCTTGTGCTCTTCATGTATCTGGTCCCTCCATCTCTTCTAAGCAACTTTAATAAAAGATGTGTGTGCACTTCCCCTCCCACCCCCCCACAATTCGGGGCACTCACCGAAGTGGGGAAATATTTGTAGGATTCCTGCAGGGGGAGGGGAGGGGGAGGAACACGCGTGTTAAAGGCACGTGGGACACGCGAAGGACACGCCAGGGACCCCCCCACCGCCCCATCCCCACCCTGAGCGGTGTAAACATGCTAAGGACACGCTAAGGACAGGCGGCGGTCAGGAACACGCCAAGGAGATGCGAAGCGCTGGCTGAACGCACGCTAAGGTCATGCCAGGAACATGCTAAGGGCACAGGATGCTTTCGCAGGCCCCCTGCTAATGCCGGAGCGGGCACGCGTTGAGGTCACGCTAAGGACATGCCAAGCACGTGAAGCCTCCCTAAGCCCCCGCTGAGCACATGCTAAGAGCATGCTAAGCACGGAGTAAGAATATGCTAAGCACATGCAAAGCACATACTGAGCGCATATAAAGTACATATAAAGCACATAGTAAGTACAGATAAACCACACAAAGCACATACTAAGCACATGTAATGCACACACCAAGCACATACTAAGCACATGTTTACTACGCACAACACCCTCCCTAATCCCACCCCGAGGACACGCTAACCCCAGACCAAACCCATGTTAAGAACATGCTAAGGATGCACTAAGCCCAGGTTAAAGTCATGTTAAGGTCATGTTAAGCACATACTAAGCACATACAAGCCCACACAACACCCACGCTAAGCTCATCCTAAGGACACACCACGCACACACTAAGCACACAAAACACACGCCAAGCACTCCCTAAGCACATGCTAAGCACACGCAAACCCCTCCCTAACCCCCAGCGAGCCCACGCTTAAGCCCATAGCAAGCCCACGCTAAAAATACACCAAGCACACGCTAACCACACACAAAACACACGCTAAGCCCATCCTAAGGACACACCACGTGCATCCTAAGCACACATAAAACACACTCCAAGCACATGCTAAGACCACGCTAAGCACATGCAAAACGCTCCCTAACCCCGCAAAAACCCCACGCTAACCCCATCCTAACGACGCAGCACGTGCATCCTAAGCGCACGCAAAACACGCCAAGCACACACTAAGCACACGCAAAACACACATGAAGCCCATGCTAAGCACATGCTATGCACACACAAACCCCTCCCTAACCCCACACAACACCCACGCTAAGCTCATACTAAGGACACACCATGCACACGCTAAGCACACACTAAGCACATGCCAAGCACACACAAACCCCTCCCTAACCCTACGGAGAGCACACGCTAAGCCCATCCTAAGGACACACCATGCACACGCCAAGCACATGCTAAGCACATGGAGAGCACATGCTAAGCCCATCCTAAGGACACACCACGCACACCCTAAGCACATGCTAAGCACACCCTAAGCGCACACTAAGCACACGCAAACCCCTCCCTAACCCCCCAGCGAGCCCACACTACGCCCATAGCAAGCCCACGCTAAAGACACGCCAAGCACACGCTAAGTCCCTGCAAAGCCTACACCAAACACACGCTAACCACACACAAAACACACGCTAAGCGCACACAAACCCCTCCCTAACCCCACGGCGAGCCCACGCTAAGCCCATCCTAAGGCCTCCCCATGTGCCTCCTAAGTGCACGCAAAACCCAT
>JAAGNO010007324.1:338-16354 GCA_033439905.1 Ceryle rudis
TTTGGTGTTGTTGTTTGTTTTTTTTTTTTTTTTTTTTGGGTTTTTTGTGTTTTGTGTTTTTTTTTTTTTTTTTTTTTTTTTTTTGTTGGTTGGTTGGTTGCTTTTTTTTTTTTGTTTTTTTTTTTTATGCTCATGCTGGCTACTTATTAGGCAATACCAGCCAGATAAATTTCTGGACCAGATGGGCAGCTTGGTCACCCTTTTGTGTACAGAACTGGGGGAGGAGGGCTTCCTTTTGATATGAAATTAAGTGCCTAAGGCTGGTGTCAACATTGTAGATTCTTGTGAAGCTGCTGTGATGTTGTGATCATCCCAGCTGTAGAATGCTAGCTTGTCTGAAGAGGTGCAAGTCCCCATCAAAGGATTATTCTTCATTTTGCTCTTAGAATCACAAGATCCCACATTCATTTAGAGACTCTTCATCTCTCTATCTGTGCATGTTTCCTGTTTCCACCAAGGAAAAGAAAAGCACTTTTTTTCCCTCCTTTTTTTTTTTTTTTTTTTAAGTTAGAGTCCTTGTTTTAGTTTCCACTCAGGCTTTGAAATTCTTTAGATAGTTTGAGGAACATCAGCAACATAGAAAGCATTACAGCATTTTCCACCATCTGGTCATCGCATGGAAGTAACTTGGCTTCACATTGGCTCAGAGCTGTTGCCAGTACGAGGTATTTCAGTGTAAGCTTTTTGTCAGTACAGGCAGCCTACCAGAGGTGAGGACATCACCTGAACCTAACATCTCCAAGACTAGCACAGACTTAACATCAGGTTTTCAGTAGGGCTTGGTCTTTTTGTCTGCATGGGTTGTCACATCTGAGAGGCACACTTGAGGTACTAGCCCTGTCAGTAGTTGAGAGGTGCAAATGTGTCTTGGTTTCAGTGGGACAGAATCACAGGGCTGTTGTGGTCTGCAGTATCAGCTTGGAGTCAGCCAGGGCAGCAGACCCAGGCTGGCTCACAGGTCTATTCCATCCCATAAATATCATGCAGTATATAGGTGGAAGTTTGCAGAGAACAAGGGGGGTCTCCTGCTGGATTCTCCAACTTTAGCCCTTTCCGCTCCTGAGGACTGTGTTCCTGGGTGTTCTGACCACCATACATTTGGTGGGCCGAGTGTAACTTTGTTTACTTTCTCGTGGCATTGATACTACTTTGGCTGTTTCGTTAAACTGTTTTCATTTCAACCCATTAGTATCTTCTTTTCCCAACCCTCCTTCTTGGCTGGGGAGGCATCATTGGGTGATAGAGCAACTGCTATAGTTTAGCCCCAGATACAGGCTACAGGCAGACAATGGGGCCGTGTAGTCTGTACAGAAATTGGCAAATGGTTGCATGAGACCCACAGGACTTCTGTGAGGAAGCTGCCTTGTGTAGCCAGGCTATGTGCTTTTGCAGAGCTCAGGCAGACTTAGGGCACCCGCTGACTCCTTTTGGAGTCTCACCTTCTCCTGAAGTGTTTAACCATCACTGTCTTTCCAAAACGGTGCATGTGTGTTAGAACAGAGGTGCCATTTCTCTTTGCACAAAGGACTTTGTGCTCCAGATTCTGTAAGTATGTATGAGTGTTGGAGTTGCCCGGTGTATGAATATGCTTATGGACAATGATCTGAAGATGGAAAAGTTACTTGAAATCTGCAGTTCTTCAGGAGGCTATCCAAACACATGTCTACTTCCTGCCCTCCTTCCTTTTTCCTCAAACTCCCTGCAGAACTCTCAAGCTCTGGGATTTGTTTGATAAAAAGCTACAAAGCACATGCTGCAGTCTACTCATGTCCCGTGTCCAGCACAGGAAGGATCTGTGTGTTGAAAGGGGGGCATGAGTGTGCTTTTTAGCTGCTGCGAAACTGAAAAGCTATTTTGTCTCAGGGATTGGATGCACTTGTACTGACAGTTAGATGATGTGGTACAGACATCAGAGAATTCCAGTTATAAATAAATTAAAAAAAAAAAATGAAAACAGTGCTAATAAAAGCGAGCACTTTCATGGTGCTTTACATCCTTTTAGTGCCTTACAATGACTTGCTGATAAGACACTGAAATGACGTGGATAATTTAACTGCCAGTTATGTAAACACAATAGATGGTGACTTGGACATACAAAATTGCAACCCCTGTGTAATACGTCTCTGTGATGGCTGGAGCACCAGATACTTATTGATAATACTCTTCATTGAAAGTCAGAGATGACTGATGGTGTTCAGCTCTGCTGTTCTTTTCCACACAGAATCAGAGTTGATTTTTTGACTTGAAAATTGTTAGTTTGAAACCATGAAAAGAAAAATTCACCCTAGTGGTATCATATATTTCTTCTCTCCCTCTTAGGATTAAAAGGACTTTTAAGTAAACAGTGGACTGGCAAAGGATTTGACAGGGATCTCAGTCAACTCTTGGACCTGCTGTACTTGGAGCAATCCAATGGAAAAGGAGAAATGCAGGTGCTGAAGTTTAATGAGCCTTTTGTATATGAAATCCTAGTTATATGTGATTTATGTATGTTTAGAATGGATTTACTCTATCATGTTGGTGTTTTTCAAAGCTTGTGTTATTTTTTCTCTATATTAATTGATTTGAAAAATTACTATTTGTTATTTTTTTTTCTCCATGATTTTTGAAGACATCAAGAAACTGTCCAGTGATTAAGGTATGGGATTGTGACTCAAGAAATTGACTTCCTGTTGCAGATTGACCGTTGATTTCTATACAGTCATGGAGAGGGGAAATTGTTTTCCTAACTGTAAATCAAAAATAACTGTATCTGCTTTTCTCACAGGAGTGTTTCAAATTCAGATCTCTGAATTCTAGGCAGCATTCACATAGAATTAAGTCACATAAAGAAAATGTTCAGTAAGAATAATTTCTGGGCTATGTTCCCAAGAAAAGAAACTATGTTTGTTTTATTAACTTCTTACCAAAATTTTACATGCAGGTTTCTCAGAGACAATACTTTAAAGGAAATAAAAGTTCTGTTTGTAAAAACCTACCTTCATCTTCAGTAGAGAGGGTGTTTTGTGTTTGTTTTGCTTTTTATAAAGAAAATTCCACTTAAGAATAGAATTGATTTATTTTCCATGTTTGTTGCATTTCAGTGATTTCTGACTGTACTGCAAATGTAACACTTTTCCTGCTGCTAATTCTCTAAACTTATCTTTCTGTCCTGTTCTGTAGGTATTTTGATCAAATCACCGTTTGAAATATCAAGTGCTTCAGGTGTTTTAAATACAAATTTCTAACATTGTTTAATGCAGCTTATATATTTATATTTGTGCTGTAGGTTCATTTGTTTACCACTAATCTGATCAATCCAGACAATCAGATTAGCTGCCTTTGGAGCAAGTACAGGGTTCATGATAATAACTGTTTTGTAAGACCTTAAATTCTGTAAGGTGTTACAAATAGTGACTTTTAATGCATTTGAAAACTGACATTTTTTTGCCAAATGTTCAGATTGTTCCAGCTGTGCAAGCAGTAATGAAGTGGTTTTGTATGCAGAGAAGATATTCTACCAACTGCTTTATTAATTTCAGAGGCAGCATCAAGCAGCTTGTATAATCCAGGCTATGTGGAGGGGATTTCAGACAAGGAAAAGGATGAAAAAACTACCCCAAGCAGTGACGACTTTACAGAGAAGCTTCAGGTAAACATTAAGGCTTTGTAAAAAGCACTGAAGAGAAGAATCTGCTAAAAAGGTTTGGATTGGTTTGGTTTTTTTCTCAGGTCACAGAGTGAGAGGAGAAAATTAGGTTATCTGATCCAATATCCTGTTTGAAGTAATGCCAGCCTCAAAATGGGATCTGGCTGCTCAGGGTCACATCCAGTCCTGGAAGTCTCCAAGAATGGACATCCCACCATCTCGCTTGGTCCCTGCCCTGCTGCTGAATGACTTGCCTTATGAAGAATTCTTCCATTACAGCCAGTGGGAATTGCCTCATGGCAGCTCTTTGCCACTGCATCTTGTCCTTTTTCTGTGCATCTCTAACAGTCTGGCTCTGCATTCTCTATAACGCGTCTCTGAGGTAGTGGAAGATGGAAATTAGATCTCCTTTCCTTGAGACTAAACAAACCCATTTTATCCCCTGTCCTATATCATATGTTCCATAGCCCTGATTGTCTCTGTTTGGACAGTCTCCATCGCTCTAGTTTGTCAATATCTGTCTTCTACTGGAGAGGCCAGTAGAGTGTGGCCAATATTCCAGGCATGCCCTCAGTAGTGCTGAGTAAAGCAAAATAATAATCTCTGAACTGCCACCTCTGCTTTACTAGTGCAGCCCAGTACACAGCTACCCTTTGTTACTGCCAGAGCATGTTACTGGCTCATGTTCAACTTGTCACCCACCGGGTGCCCCAGGTCCTTTTCATTGGAGCTGCTCTCTGTGTAGCTAATGTTCAACCTGTACTGGTTCATGAACTTTCCATTTGAATTTCATGTGCCTTCTGTTGACCCATTTTCTGTGTTTGTGGAGGTTCCTGGTGAGTGTCAGCCCTGCCCTGCATGGGAGACCATGATACAAGCCTTGATAAAGTCAAGGAAAATGGCATATGCCTTCCCCTTGTCCATGGCGCTAGTCATCTCGTCACAGAAGGCAACCAGGCTGTTTAAACATGACTTGCATGTGATAAATCTATGCTGGCTATTCACAGTTACCTTCCTGAGCTTCCTGGAAGTAGCTTCCTATAGGATTTGTTCCCACATCCCAGGGCCTAAGTTTGGGCTGACCAAGAGTTCCTTCATAGTGAAGATTCCTTCTTCTCATCAGCTGTTATTTCTGAAACATAAAGTTAATGTAATGCCAACATGAGCTGTTTTACTACATATTCTTCCAGCAGAAACATCCAAACAGTGTGCTTTTCCAGCAGTACCAAACTGCCACTTCTGGTGCCAAAAGCTCCCAACTGTCCCTTTCCCAGCTGCCAAACTTCTCCAAGAAAAAACTTATTTCTATGAAGCATTTAAATGTTTTCTGTGTAAGAATTTATGTCATATGGAAAACTAAAGCATGGCACACTGTAGTGTGGGACTGCATTTAATAGCACTAGAATGTGATGTACTGGTGATAGAACAGTTAACTGGTTCACAGTTAACTTGACACTGTAAATTGAATGTGGAGCTGTCCTGGAGTTTCCGATCTGCCATGCCAGAGTTCTGCAGAAACCAAGGCTCATAGTGCTTGCTCAGTAGAGTTCTTGCAAGACCTTGTTCTTCATTAATGTTTGAAACCTTTGAATCTCAGAAGTGGAATCACTTCAGTGATCTAGAAATAGTATCATCTGACTTGGAGCATCACAGAAGAATGAAGCTATGTCAGTAATGCTTGTCTTACTTGAAGTAGGATTTCGCCAGTAACGTTAGCACATGCTAGGCTAACTCTTTTGGGAAATTCAGTGTGAATTTAACATAGTTTAAGGGATTTAAATTGAGTTCAGACTCCACAGCAGGTTTTTTTCCAACTTTTTCTTGCACCTCACTGTGCCAGAACTAGATCTCAGAAATCAATTAGTCAAATCACATTGCATTATGACAAAGGTGTTTAGAAAGCAGTTAGTTACGGTTTGTTGCCTAGACTGGCATTAAGAACATATTGGACTATGTAGGGTGTAATCTTTAAATTCTGGAAGATTTGCAGGGGCAAGGAGTGTATTGAGGGCCACTAGCCGCTCCAGCTTCTGTGCTGAAACAGCAAGAAGACATCCTTGTCACTCCCTTTTTTCTTTACCACACATTTTGAGCCAATATTCCTTCCCTCATCAGACACCTTTCAAGCCAAAATTGTAGCCCAGAAAGTCTGGACGATGGGCTAAGACATAACATGGTGAAGTAGAAGGGAAAGGGTGATGGGGCTATCAGCAGTCAACAAGCTACTTGACTTTCTTGGGTCATATTTTCAGTATTTTAGTGTGTGCCTCTTGAGTAGTTCTTGAGTCATTTTAATGGGCTTTTGAATATGTTTGTTTAATATTGAGAGCAATGGAAATGGATTAATATCCTTACAGTTGTGTCTTTGTGGCTCAGTCAGTCCTTGTGTACTGAGTAAATACAGTAACTGTACAGCTCCAGTGTTGGTTTTTTTCCTGTCTAAGTCAAAGCTGCAGATAGAGTTACACTGAAAAATAGTGTCTGGAATATTGTAAGCATGACCTTAGAAAAGCTTTCAAGAGGACTTTTTAATAGTCAGGGTTTGGCTATATTCACAGGTTTATTTTAGAAGTGTGGTTAAATACTGCTGAGGTTCGAACTCCAAAATTGCTCACCTGCAGCTGCAGTGGAAGATCTTAAACATTGCAAGTTATAAACTTCTGAAACTATGGGATTTTAGAAATGTCTCCTCGGTGAATGTTAAAGTCTGTAATCTCTCCTTGAAGTTAGTTCACTGTTACGTGGCTAATTGTAGAACTGTTAAAAAGGCAATAATTTGTATTAATCGTGCATCAAAAATCAAACCATTGTGTATATAAAGAGATGATCAGAGGGAGGCTGATCTGAGACGTGAGCTGCCGAAGGAAGCCTGGATCTTACTCTCTGTTTTGCTTCTGTTCGGAGTTATTTCCCTGTCACAGTGTGGTGTTGTGCAAACAAATACATCTAGGAGGAACAGAGAATGAAGAACACAGGTTTTGCAGACTACGTGGGAAAGAATAGATATCAAAGAAACATTTACATACCTGACAGACATTATTGGTAGCTTCACAGATGCACATCTGAAAAGTTCTTGAAACATTCTTCTAGTTTTCCACCTAGTGGAGATGATAAATATTTTGAGGGAAAAATATTAATAGTTTTATCAAGAAAATGTCATCAAAAGTCCTGTTTGATCCTGTGACATCATTCCACTTAGGAGTACAATATGTGCCTGCCTGTATTTAAAATGCTAAGATTTACAGCTCTAGTTTGCAGGAAAGCGTGGGCTGAAAACCTCTAGTTTCCTTGAGCCCGTTCTGATGAAATCATATATATCATGATCTGTCGCTGTAGGTAGATGTGTGGGCACGCTTCAAGTCTGCATTACTATCATAATAGGATTATGGTCTCTCAGACAGTGGTGGAGGCTCTTTTATCTGTTAAGGCCAGATCTTTCAATCCAGAGTATCTCTTTTGCAAAATAGCTTCCATCCCATCTTTCCCAACCCAGTTATGGAGACCGAGGAGAAAATATGGTTGGTGGCAAAGTGACAGCTCAATTTATACTAATGATGGGAAACACACAAATAACTCAATAGTACTCTGGGACTGAAGGTATGTGACCTGCAACAATACCAGAATTGGTTCTAGTCTACGGCTATTTTTTCCCCTTTCTGGCACTCCTTATACCCATGCTCTGTCCATTTGTTCTCTTTCCTAGTGCTTAAGGTGCAACTTTTACTATCCCTGGAAAAGTGAATTAGTATTTATACATCAGTGTATTTGGTATGAATACATTAGTCTGCATATTAATACCTTAGTGTATGTAATTGACACATAGGGTATTATTAGATTAAACACTCCAGGGCCAGTTACAGAGTTTTCAGTTGTCTCATCTGTGAAACAATTGCTGGGGCTTTTCCAGTGCTGAGCACAGTGGGGCAACATCCTAACATCAAATTACAACAACTAGAACAGATCAAGAAGAATTGGCAAGAAAATTCTTTCCTAATATTCTGTTACCAAAGTGGATAGAGAAAAATGTGTCAGGCTGTATTTCCTGGAAAAAAAAACCAAAACAAAACCAAAAACCAGCAATCCTTCCGAATTTAAGAAGTGAGTCTTAACGGCCAACATTCTGATCTACTCTTGGTGGCAGTATGAAAGTAATAGCCTGTATTATGGAAAGCAGGTGCTGTGCGTGCAGATGGCTGCAGTGGAAAAGGTGCATACTGGGGCAGATGGCTGACATTGCTTCACCTCTTCCCCAGTGATGGAAGCAAGATTGTTTTCTAGTTCATGCTAGCTGTGAGTGTCCCACATGGAGCATAGTTCCCTTTGAGGTCCTTAGAACTTTATCCTAGGTAATGATATATCCTCTGATTTCATACCAGATTGAGTGACTGGCTCAGAATTTTTCGTGGCTGTGGATGGTGCGGTAATTTTTTAGCCTGAGGGTGATTTCTCATTGCTGGATGTGGTCCTGCAGCCAACAACTGGCATGGCGGATGATTTTGTGGATTTCCTCCCTTGATGCTGGACCATTTCACACAAAAGAAAGAATGATGCTTGAAAGAAACTTATAACTTAGGCTGTTAATGTATTTTTGTATTGCAGAGCTAAACGGGAACAGGAACTGAAGCATTTGAAAAAACAGAAGGAAGATGAGGCTTTAAAACTGCAAATGCAACTTCAGAGACAGAGGGCCATGAGACTTTTCCATGAACGACAGCTGGCCTTACTGGAAATAATCCATCCCAGTATGCTTTATATTAAACTATATAACAGAAGATTAAATTGTCTGCATCTCTTAAGAACAGTTTCCCCCAACATATTTCCTAATCTTGCATGTCTGTTTGCACTGTAGTCTTACTGGCTCTTCTCCCGACCCAATTATTTGACAGAGAACACGCTAATTCTGCAAGGGCTCAGTTACAGCTGATCAAGATCTGCTGCCTTCACAATGGTTCAGGAGAAAGGGATACCCAATTTTCTTCTGTTTCAAAGCTCCATTGCAGCTACAAGTCTCTGAGACGTGGCCCACAGCTAGCAGACCTTGGATGAAGAGGGTTTTTTAACTGATAGCACCAAAGCTTTTTTTGGTACTATCTAGTTTGAGGATTAAAAACGTAAATTGTTGAGAGATTCAAACCCACAGTCTTGTAACTGGATGTTTGTTACATTTGTAGGTCAGGTAAATAAGTACATGGAGGAAATAGAGGGGAAATCAGCATTAACTATCCAGAGATTCTGGCGAGGGTATAGAGCAAGAAGAAATTTTAATCAGCAGAGACAATCTCTGAAGGAGTATAAAGCAGCTGTCATAATTCAGAGAGCAGTAAGTATATATACTTTGTTCTAACACTGGGTAGGACTGAGTGGATTATTGCGATGCCTTAAAAAGCTCTGTTTATTCTCCTACTGTTGATGTACATAATTGATTGTGAAATTACTCAGACAATGGTAGTCTAGAGCCACAAGTTGCTAAGAGAGGTTAGGCCTTCTGGAGGCTACAAAGCCTAATGTAGTCTTATAACTAAAATATGAGCTGCCACTTCGAAACCTAAGGTTGGGATTTCACCACACAGCAGATGACTCAGTAATTTGTTGTGAGTGTTCTATTTAGCATTCATGCTGACCATTGTACGTTGTCTTTTCAGCATCATAGCTAAATTTATGCTTTAACAGATACAGTACTGAAAGAAAAGTCTTTCACTGATTGATTACAAAGCGAGAAGACAAATTCCTGTCTGTGATTGTCATATTCTCATATGTTCTTTACAAAGGCTTGTAAATTCTTGGAAAAACGAAGGAGGAGGAGATGTCTCTCTCCTTGGAAAGATCCCAAGAGACTGAGTGATGAGCAGAGACTAGCTTTACAGCAGAAGGTGGATGACTACATCAAATTGCATCCGGTCTGTTTCTTAGTCATTTCATAATTCGCATTAATGATGCAACATAAAATACTGTAGGGATTAAATACATTCAGCTTTATAAATTCTGATCAAGATAATTCATTTGAGGTATGCATATATTAACCCTGCTTGTTTGAGAGCAAGGTACTAGGATATTGAGGATTCAAACCATTAATCTAATAAAAAGGATCAAAGCAAACTCTAATTGGAAAATTTATATACTTGATGATGGGTAGCTTTGGAGAGAGCTGCAGAGGAAGCAAAATTATTAACAATTAAGAACAGCATTTGAATTCCTTGTTTAGACATTATTCTGCCCCCAAAAGATTTAAAATAGCCAGCTCCTAATGGTAATAAATTGTTATTTTCCTCCAGGCTTCCCAAATGTCAGAAGAAATGAGTAAGGAATTACATATGCAGGCCCAGGAAAAGCTGGCACAGTTCCTGCTGAGGAGCAAACTGGATCAGAGAGCAGCACAGCGGAGAGAGGCATTACTGGCTCAGGTCAACACAGATGTGGAGCTGCTAATGAGTATGTGACTGTTCTGGTCATAGTTTTGATTACCGTTTGGATTAAACTAATTTAGAGAGAGAATTAGAGGGAACAGTGGTAAAGCCTCATTTCAAAACTGAAGTACCTTTCTTCCTTTGCCATATGCCTTATCTTGAGATTCAGGCTTTGTTAGAGATTATCCAGGTGTTGCTGTAGGTTAAGTATACACACCTGCTGTTCAAGGAGCAGCTTATTCTACTGCTAAGTCTCTCTCTGATATGTTCACAAGAACAGAAATGGTCCTGTAAAAGACATTCAGACTTCTAAGAAGGGGATCTCACACAACCTCTTTCTCTATATTCGTTTTGAGTTTTTTTCTGTTTTCTTGTGTTGTAAGCAAGCTGCTGGTTGAAGCACTCTCACCTCTTCCAGATAAAGAAGGAAGTCTCTGAGTTATGAATTCCAAGTCATGTTTTCATTTTCTTTGCCCTGGCTTTATTTGAAACAGAATTCATTGTTGTGCTTATCTTAATTCCAGACAAGTAGCCTGGAGTGAGAGTGAGACGAGCAAACTGCAGCCACCAGAGAGCACCCAAGCCGGACAAAATTCACCAAAGTACTGAATTCCATTATTTAGTCTGTCACATGCTGTGTCACTGCAGCTCATCGCTGCCTGAACAGGCAAATTGACAACACGCTCTTACAGTGTGCTGGGTCCCCCCAGGCAGGGAAAACACAACACTGCTGCGCTGGAGCAGGGGAAACACCATGCTGCTGTCACCCCGCACCAGGAACTCCTCTTAGGTCACAATTTCAGTGTCATTTTTGTGGATTCCACCAGTGCACCTGAATGAAGCAGTCCTGCTTCCCCCTGCCCTTCTTCTCCCTCCCTCGTTAAGCATTTATTTTTTCAGATTAGCATTCATTTGTATCACTTCTCCAATCAGGATTCTCATGCAGCCATAAAATTATAATGCCAGCACAGGAAAGGGATTCACCTAGGACAGTGCAAAGTGGGAGAGTAGTGCTCCTTTTTTTTGTTTTAAATACCTGTAAAACCACAAAGTACAGAAAACTCTTCTTGTTCTTACAGATGCTCCAGGCTTAGCAGAGACCACAGAAAAAGATCTTGATGTCTTTAGGAGTCGATCAATCCCTGTAGCTACCAAGGCAAGACAATCCCACAACACTATGCTGAAATACACTCGCTGGCCATGGTGGAAAAAGCTTGGAGATGAGTTTATGGAGGATGATGTCATTTCTGATGATGCCCTAAATGCAGAACTGGGGACTCTATTTATTGGTGGAAAGAAATCCTTTTAGGTAACAGGCAGAAGAATTTCTTTATGCAACCAGATTCACAGCTTGCATTATGCATTCACTTGCTTGTTTTTTAAGGAAGGAAAACATTTGACTTGAAGATAAAGCACTGAAAAAGAGCAAAGCTTTATTTTAGAGCATTTTACTTACCTTATTAAGAATCTCTTCTTGTACAACACCTTAGAATAGGATTTATATACTGTCATTGTAAATGAGGATATTTGGTTCTTTGTATCACTTTAAACATAAGTGCATAACCTTTGGCTTTTTAGTTCTTATTCATACTTGGGTGTGTAAAGAATCACATCATTGTAAAAACCTGGGCTTTTATAGCAAAACATTTTATCAGGTGATGCGCTTTGAGGAAAGATGGGGGTCCAGAACAAACAAGACACCTGTAAGTTATCAGGCAAGCACTAAGCAGGCCAGGTGCTTACAACAGAGTAGAACAGCTGACTCCAGTTTGCACAGGCTTGGCCTGAGGAACCTCCACCAGACTCTTGACAGCAGCAAGGGAAAAAGCAAGGGAAGGAAAAAAAAAAATGCCATTGTTCTTGGATAATACGTGTATTCCTTTAAAAGCATGCAGTTCTTTCCACAGCCAATGCAGCATGTTGTACCATGGGCACAGTCCAAACTGTTACGTGAGACTGTAGCCTCAATATGACCATCTGGACCATCATCTCTGCCCTCTTAAACTATACAGATGCTGTTTAATCCAGAAAGGTCCCCAGCACAGGGCCTCTCTAGTCACTGTGACCCCATCCACAGTAAAAACCTACAGCAAGGGCAGAAGGCTGCTGCTCAGTGATGCGCCCAGAAAGCAAGGAGAACCCAAGGCTGCAGGTAGTGCCGTAGGTGCCTGCGCTATTTTTCAAGTGAGAGGTCCAGTCTTAAGAATTGGATCTTACTGCAGAGGAGGAGAAAGTGCAGTGATTTCTGCCAGTTGTATGTGGGCTGCAATACGGGTGTGACATGTTTGTTTTCCATTTTCTCTAGAAGGTTTTGAGTTTTCATTTTAGTGGAGATGAATGGAAAACAAATAAACAGAAATATCAGGCAGAAGCCCAAGCCCATTCAGATGCAGCTGATACACTGAAATTAATAACTGGACAGCTGCCAAGAGGAAGAGCTATGCTCCATGTTATTTTTTTTTAACAGAGTTGTGATTTGTTTGGAAGGCACTGAATTGGCTCTCGGTTCCTTTCTTGGAGAGTTAACTGGTGGAACAATCCATCGAGTATTTGCCAGGTCACTTGCATATGTGTCTGTTGAGTTGCATACTGTCCTGCACAACCCTGCTATTAGTTTGAGGCTGTACCCGTAACAACATGGGTGCCCTATAACCACCAGAGTGGAGGGGCTGGGGACCATCACCACGTGCTCCAGGGGATCTAAGCTCCCTCCCAGAAGCTGCCAAGCTCTGGTGCTGGGAAAGACCCAGCGTCTCACGATGAACCGCAGCAAGACAGCTGTTCCCTCACACGTACACGAGTCCTCTGTGTACATCTGTCGCCTCTGCTGTGCAGCCACTGACCCAAGCTATTTTGATACAGCAGCCTTTTCTGTTACGTTTATTCCTAATCGCTCTGATTATAACAGCTCTTCAGTGCAGGGGGATGTTCACAAAAGTGCTTTGCTTAATGTGTTTTATGTAAAGAGATGAGGCCCTGGGCCAGTGTTAAATACCAAGTGAATTTAAGAGCCACCTTACCTAAAGCCATTTATTGTAGAGGCCTCTGCCACTCTACTGCCATTGGAGTACATAATGAACTCCCCCTTTGGAATGTGCAATTTTCTGGATAATGGGGGTTTTTAAGCGACCAGAGCCTGGTGGAAGGTGCAGTCTTGGTTGGAGGAATTCAAGTGGCTGTGTTGTTTATTACCAGCCTAGCTGTGCAAATTCCCCCATCCTACCACCACCCTGATAAATAAAAATGCCTCTTCTTATTTGGTGCTTGTTACCAGAAAATACTGGTCATTTCCATTTTACAGACCAGGGAAATGGGGGCACAAAAGCCACGAGGGAACATGCCCATGGCCAAATATATATAACCACATAACCTGTCACTTGCTCCTGTTACTGCTTCAGGCAGAGCAAGCCAGAAAGGAGTCACTGCAGCATGTTGGGGTGGAGCTGGGAGATGCTCTTGGATACCAGTTGCTGTGGCTGGCCTGGAGTCTGGGCCCAGTAAAAGAGCTCCCCTGCTGCCCCTTTTGCTCATGGGCAGGAGGGATTTGGCATAGCTTGGTTTGTCCTCTTTCCAGGTCCTCCTGTGCCATACATAGGACATATTGCTGCCAATTTATTTTTCAGCTCCTTCTGGGGTAGAATATTCCTGCCTGAATTATGGGAACAGACATAGACAGCTGAACAGAAGCCACCTCCAGCCTGCTACTGTGTGAACCCTGTCAGCGTCATAGGATTACCCCAAAAAAGACTGCAGGAGAGGCCATGAGCCGAGATGGGTCCAGTCTTGCTCCCACTTGTCTGCTCGCCACAGGCATGCCCAGGAAGCTGAGAGCTGTTATATGGGCATAAAGATGCTGCACAGGTGGTCCAAGCACATAGGAAAAAGGGCAAAATTTGGTGTGTGCAACAGGTCTGGGCAGTGCCACTTGGGATAGGCCTGCCCCAGCAGCCTGGGGACAGTCTCTGCACCCAGAGAAGGTGCAGGGGTGCCCTCCCACACCCGTGGGGTGACAAACCTGGGGGGCACTCTGTGACGTGAGAAGAGAGAGAGGTGAAGTTGCGGCTGGGAAGACAGCAGTGCTCAGGTCATTAAATATTGACGCCATCTAAGCTGGCCTGTGGGGGTGATTTAGCTGAATTGCAGGTTTCTGTTGCCGTGATAAATCGGACCGATTTGTCATGTGGTTTTGTTTCTTCCCTCCCTTAAGTAAAGCTGTACAGGAGCTTTATTGCTACAGCTTCAGCAGCACCCAGCAATCTGGGGAAAAAAAATCCTCTGATGGATATGGATAAAAACGAAGGGACAGCAGCTGTTCTCCTGCTGAAGGTGCCATCAGAGTCATGGAGCAGGAAGAAGGCAGCAAAAGGAACAAAACAAGCAAACAAAACAAGTCAGCCCTTTCAGAGCTGGAGACAAAGCAGTGTCCTCTGCTGGCTCCTGCAATTGAGGAAAATTCCTGTTTATGCAGACAGAGGTGTTTGGGGTTTTTTAGCTTTAGCTGTAACTGGACTCTGCAAACAGGATTTTCATCTCCAGCAGAGACATGGGCATGCACTTGAGAGGACACTGCTAAGTCCAAGGGCATCTCCTGGCCCTTCAGACTGTCTGTAATAAGAGCTCTGAGCTGAGGACAGGAGATAAACCTGATGCTGTTTCACCTCTCGCCTCTAAGTCTTCTACTGCTGATTTCCATGGGAGCAGAATCTGGTACGAACATCTGCTCTCTACTGCAGAGTATCACATATATCAAGTACAAGGAGAAATGAAAGCCTTCTCCAAGTAGCGGAATTGGGGCTATTTATAAATTAGCATGCATCAGAAAAAAAGGAGGCAGCTCTTTGCAGGGGAAGCTGCAAAGATGATTGCAGTCTCCAAGTTCTCTTTATAATCCTTATTTACAGAACAGTAACACTGGGTCATCATCCAGGCATCCTTGTGTACAGTGAAAAACTCTGTAATAAAGACATTTACTAAATGAGTGAGATACGGGCCCAGATTTACCAAGGGGAACTAAAGGATGGGTGCCTCCCATCACCTCTCCCCTGCCCTCCCTGAAGGCAGGGCTGGGTTCGCTCTGGCTGCTTGCTGCCTTAGGACAGAAGGGTCTGGCAGGTGAGGCCCAAGGTTGGGACACCACAGCTCTGGCAATTTGTCCCAGCAGTGCTGAGAGCTCCTCTGTGACCTTGAGCACAGCCTGCCTCTGTCTTTTCCTCTCTCAGGACAGGCTTGCTGAGGGTGTTTGCATGTTGTATTTGTCATTTGCGGTTAAGAGCCTTTGGTGGAGGATGCTGTGTGAGCCCGGTGCCACTGAAATCCCTCTCTGCTAAGGTGAAATGGGAGTTTGACAAGCCCTGGAAAGAAAAAAAAAACATTTGTATAATCAGACATTGAACATACAGGAAGAGCTCAGGGTTGCCTTGCTACTTATCTCCAGATTCAGCTTTTCTGTGCAGAATTTAGTACTTCTCTATCTAATTATGTCCAAAACATGAACAATGTCTTATCAATGCTTGATCACTTAATAAACCCCATGAAAGTGAGCACTTCTGATGAGGGAAACTTCATTTAACACATCTCACCAGTCCAGAACCTACCTGATGGTAATAAAATGAACATACGCACACAG
Organism: Ceryle rudis; assembly: GCA_033439905.1. Classification (NCBI taxonomy): domain Eukaryota; kingdom Metazoa; phylum Chordata; class Aves; order Coraciiformes; family Cerylidae; genus Ceryle; species Ceryle rudis. Next base: position 15,997 of record JAAGNO010007324.1, read on the forward strand.
AGGACGGATAGTAAGACCCAGCTCAATCCAGCATTACATGGTAGAGCCAGTGACCTGCGACACTTAATCCCAGAAACAATCAAAGCAACCACTGTTTGCCAAGTCCTTACTGTCTGAAAGGGAAGAGGTTTTCAAGCTGGTGCTGCCACCCCTAAAATGAATGGTGAATTAAAATAAAATAGGATGCAGGATACAACTTGTTTCTAGAGTCAGGAACAGGGAAGAACAGAGCCATTACCACCACCTTGGCTTTACTCTCCAAGCAGCTCTGCTGGCTCCAGGGGGACTGTCCATCACGTGTAAAGGCCAGTGAGAGAGGGAGAGAGAGAGGGAGGGAGAGAGGAGAGGGAGAGGGAGA
>JAAGNO010007325.1:0-20359 GCA_033439905.1 Ceryle rudis
ATAGGAAACAGAACTTCTGACTTGCTTTCCTCACTTCATCTATTTTCTGTTACTTCAGATCTTTCTCTGCTTTCTGACAGAAGCAGATGGAGTCTGAACATTTCAGCGTCACTTGATTTTTCAGTATATTTAAGATTACTTTCCTTCCTTCAGAGAAAAACGCATCAGCTGCACTAATCCAACATCAAGCGCACTACTAACACATTGCATCAGTCTCCTGAAGAGCAAGCATGAAATGCAGTTCGTGTCGCTCCCCTGGATACTGTTTTCGTTGTCATACCCAATGGTATGCTGGATGGGACACTGTTCAACTGGAAGTTTCACTAAACAGCTGTTAACACTATTAAAACGTTCTAATAGGTGTGACTTAGTGACCGGAAGAGTCAGTAAACAAATGCAGTATAAGTGACAGTATGAAAATAGAGTAACAGTAATTAGCAATGTGACTCCGTGAGTAACAGGAAAATTGCTTTGACCCAGTTGATGGCAGTAGCAACAAAATCTTAAAAAAAATGTAATTAAAAATCTATCCCAAGTAGATGGGGTTTCTGTCGTGACTACATTACCAAGACTTCTCAGTGTCACTGGCAACGTTTATGGTTGCCACAGATCCTATTTCACCAGCATTCTAGTCCACCTCTGTTGGGAAACACTGGTAGCTGTGCTCCACTACGCCAATGAGCCAAAAGCCCGTCTGGCATCGTATCACAGACGCTGTACCAGCAGCTACTCGGCATCTGTCAGCAGGAGGTCAGGGTCACGCAGCGGGTCTCCAACAGCTTTCATCGCTTTGCAGAATACAAGCTATCGAGCTGGAACCTTGCTTGCTTCTGGTTTTTTAGTTTCTTACCATGATGCCTTCTACTTTGTTCAAGCAGCGCGCAGTTTTGACTGGGCTTACGTACCGTTTCTGCTGCTCTGTGTGTAGTTGCACAAGGGCAACATCAGGTGCACAAAGGCATATCAACATCCTACTGTAAAACGCTGTGCTTCCTCTTTTATCCCATGTACCCTAACTTCACTGCCGACACAAATACTCCATTGAACGTGGATTCACGAGAGCGTCAGAAAACCAAACCTGATCTTTCTGTGCATGCTCTCATCCTTTGGAATCAGACCACAGATGATTTTCTTCTTCTCCTCTGATTAAAGAGGAATGATAGAACACAGAAATGGAAACATTTCAGTGCAGAAGAAGAATCATCATTCAGTACACACATGAAAAAAAAACCCCAAGTTATTTCTTTGATGAAAATACCATTCATGACAAAAAAAACCCTACCAGCTGCTCTCCAATAGTAAGATGACATGACCAAGAACAAGCTCTTGGTGAGTTCTTTATAAAAGTCTTTGTTTTTATCTCTCTCCTTATCCTAGCAGTGTAGGCCTCAATGGGATCCAATGGGGATCATATCCTGAAATATAATAATGTAAAAAAACCCAAAACCAAAACAAAACCAGAAGAAACCAAACCAAAACAGACACACACACACAAAAAAAGCAATACCCAAAATTTCAGTGGTCCTGGTTTCTTGAACGACTGACAGGAAATGCGCTGGTTTCAGTGTGATAATAAAAGGCCTTATGATATACCTGGAATGTATGAGCAAGGAAAAAACAAACAAGAAAACCCCCGTATAAAAGCAAGCGGTATTGTCTGGGTGTTGAAAGGGACAAGGAAACTGTTGTCATAAATTTTACAAAATAATACAGGAGTGGGAAAGGGAATGGAAAACATATGCAAAGGTTACAAAACATGCAAACAAATACTCAGTATAAAACACTATTTTGGTTAAGGGAAAGTTAAAAAGCTATTTTAATCAAGCTACAAATATCCATAACCAGGTTAGGAGTTGGTTGTTCTTTAGTCCTCCAAGAACAGTAGTAACTGGGAGATGAAGTTTGGCAAATTCTGACTACAGGTACAGCACATGTATTCAGTCCTAGCGATGATTAACCGCTAGAACAGCTAGAATAACACAGTTCACTCCCACCGTAACTCTTCAGGTCTAGATCAAATCGTCTAGGAAATGCTGCAATTCAATGACAAATTACAGCTACCACAGCAGCGAAGTCCTGGAGGAAGGGACCGAAGGCCCCTCATCAGAGAGCAGCACCCAGCCGGACTGGAGGGTCCACGCGCGGCGCCTCCTGTCCGAGTGACAGACAGCTCGCAGCTCTCCCCGCTCCTCCAGCGGCAGCTCCTCCCTTCTGGCCAGATGGACAGCAGAGCATGGGCTTCAGCTCTGGCTCCGGAGGACCTGGCTCGGGGCAGAAAGCCGCCTTTTATAGCCGGCACGCAGCTGTTCCGGCTCACACCTACACACTCCGCTCCCGGAGCAAGGCCCTTCTGCCCGGAGCCCGCATCCCTGCCCGCCGCCGGGAGCTGCGCTGATCCGCCCGCCGCGCTGCCCATGGGACCCCGCCGCCCGGCGCTGCTCCGGCGGCCGCCCCTGCTGCTGCTGCTGCTGCTGCTGGCCGGTGAGTGAGTGAGTACGGCCGGCGAGTGAGTGGGTACGGCCGGCGAGTGAGTGGGTACGGCCGGTGCGGGCCCGGGGCCGGGCTCAGCGGTGCAGGGGGAGCCGATCCTCTCGCCGCCGGGAAGCGCCCGGCCAGCGGTGGCTCCGCCGGCTGTGCCTGCTCGGGGCGCTCCGTACCCTGCCGGAGGGAGCTTAGCTGCGTCTGCAAGAAGGCAGGAGGAGGGGGGAAAGAGCTTAGGAGAAATACTCATGGCAAGTGACTACCACTTTGAAAAGAAGTGCTTTGAAAGATTGGCTAACGCGCTTGGGCGTAGCTCGCCCGAACGGCGGACGCTGAGAGGGCGGCTTGTAGAGTGTAGCTGCACAGCCCACCTCCTGTCTCCACGGTCACATGCAAGACGGAGTTCGGCGGGAAGGTCTCACATTGCTCTCTCAAAGTTCACCAGTAAGGTGCAGGTGTGTCAACAAGCTCGGTATTTAAATTCAGCACGTGTAATAATAATTTTTCTGCAGTCTGATACATTTACCCATGCTCTCCTGGGGGTATGAGAGCAAGCTAGCTCAGAGCACTGAAGCTGCAAAGCTGTTCAAAAGCTAGGAACTACGAGAGCTGAGATTGCATACAAACCCGTAACTGGGTTATTCTGAAAAAATGATTCAGTCCTTATGAATAAGTTATGATGTGAGAAGATAATTAAAGGACCCCTGCCCCGTACCCGAACACAGCCGACTACTCACTTTGCAAGTATTTGATTATTTTTTTTTTTGGTTTACTATGTCCTATTTATTCAACAGTATTAAAGGCCAGTTGTAATAATTTACAGTCCATTTACTCATAGGTTTTTTGAGGTATTCATCAGTATAGTATCTGAATGTACTTATTTCTTTCACACTTCTGTGACCCTGTATTATCATCCCTGTTTTTCAAATAGGTAGGTGGGCTGGCACAAAAAAAAAAGCATCCACTAAGTTTAGGTTCCCGTGGTTTTACCTACGATTTTAGCCACGACTGCTTAAAATTATGTGGAGGTTCAACTACTCAAAAGCCTGGCTCTGAGTACGGCAGCAGTTTGGATCTCCCAACTCCAGGGAATTCAGCCGGCTGGGAGCATGCTATTAGCAAACAGCAACAGGCATCGTTCTACAGTGATTAAACTAACCTCATGCTGAACCTTTGTGACAGGTCTAAGTATAAAATCCAGTTTTCCAGAATAGCATTCAGCTGCCTTAATTAAGAGACTCTCTCTTGTCTCCTTGCACTTTTTTTTTTTTTTATACATTCCTACACAGCCTGCAAATTCACCAAACCAAATCTCACAGATAGATCTTAAGGACAAGAGCCTCAATTAATTCTTAGACTCTGAGCACAGAATGAAGCAGGGTGGGGTGGTCGGGAAGAGACAGTCATATGATTAAAGACCATAAGGTAAGGTGCTTGCATAATGGGGCCAGCTTAAGGTCCCACCAAGCTCACTGCCCCAATTCTACTTCCTGACCTCAGCATGCCTCTATTATTCTTTCTGCATTTTGATCATCCTCCAGGCTTCATCCTTTGCATGGCACAAACCTCAGCAAGAACATTAAGGAAAGCAATAAATCTGTTTCCCTGCTTCTGCCGGCCTAGAGTGATCATTACAGAGCGCCTGGCTTCGGTCCGATAGCTCTGACTCGGGCATCGCAGTCACCCTTTCAGCAGGCAGTAGGGAGGAAGGGAAGTGCAGTTCACCTGTTTCTCAATGCTCGGTCCAGTATCAAAACAGGCAAATTTATTCTTTCAAAAACTTACGTGAGGCCACAGTTTGTGGAGATAGTACATCCTAAGTCTGGGCAACAAGATGAGGGAAAGAAGTCCATTCCTGATAGCTTAATAAAACCAGAGGAAAAAAATCTAAGAGGAAAAAAAAAAAAGTTTCTGTAGTGCACACAGTTCAAAGGTGTCCACTTCTGGCAAGATCTGGGAGAAGCATCAGAAAGTCTGCTCATTCCCAAGTTTCAAGTTCTGAACTACTGGAGCACTGCGACTATCAAAGGAAATACCACCACAGGAAACTTACACTTCTTTAACGTGTTTATGTAGCCTCGGTCTTTGAAAAAATGGCTTAACATTTCTTTTAAAACCCAGAATGCATCATAGGCCGTATCAGATGCCAGCGATGAACGTAGTTATGTATCGTAATTATGCAAAGCTGTGCATCTCCATAAAAATATAATTATGTATCTTGCATTATGCCCATTGCGAAGAGTAAAATGTTTTGGGAAATAGGCCCTTTCACAAAAATAATCATTTGTTTCTAAAATATTTTTTTTTCTACTGCACACATGGAAATTTAAGGGACTGGATTTCTAAATACTATTGTAAGCTGTTCAGAAAACCAGGAAGAAAGAAGAGTAGGAAGATACAGTGGAAAATATCTCACAAAGATATAATAAAATACAACATTCAGCACACTCTGAACTCTCAAGAGCTTATACAGTCAGCAAACCAAGACAGCATGATGAAGTTCAAACTCTCCAAGCACGGCAGGGCTCTGATTCGGGCAGCAGGAGTTACAATTTTAAACTCAAGGACAGCACAAACGTGCGATTACTTGCTGTCACTTCCTCTCAGGCTGTCTTTAGCGTTCCCTTAATTTCAGTCTTCAGAAAGTCACCTCATGGCTTTTGATCTCTCTGGCTTAGTCATTACAATCACAAGGACAACTGCATAGATTTGTTTGGATGTGGTTTCCCTTCAGCCTTTACTTTTAAAGCAGCTATATCACATCCAGTTAAATCTGCGTTTGCTGAGGAACGAATCTCTTCTAAGTTTTTCTTTTTTTCCTCTCCTGAATAGCCTTCTTTAAAGTTTTCTCTCAAGGATGAGAACAGTTGAAATTTTAAGAAGGTTCCAATTCCTATGATGCAGTGAACACTGGAATTAACTATTACAAGAACACTGAAAGCCGTAAGATGACTAGACTCAAATTATCTAACTGTAAATTATTTTTGTACACTTAGTTGTATTTATTTCCTGTGACCTCTAGATACCAAGACAACGTGATTTTGTTTTTTTTCCATACACATTATAAGTAATGAAATTAAAATTAATGCAATCTGGTTCCCTCCCTTTCTCCCCACCCACAATACTGTGGTTGGTAGAGCACACAGTCTGCGTGACAGAAACAGGCTAGACAGAGGGATGACACTACTCTTTCGAGAACGCGTAATCAAACCAATAGGAATACTTTTGTCCATAAAGAAAAAAGTGAAATCTTCATTAAAACCAACAAAACTGCATAGAAGATTTAAAAACCATACCTTAATCACGGAACATCGGGAATGCACAGAATGTCACTTCACGCCCTGACTGTTCCACAGAAGTTCTGACAGAACAGTTCAGAAGTTTAATTCTGGTGCTACCAGACTAATACTCCATTATCACACCGGCACTCTCTCTGCTTCCACAGTACCGTGCAGTCTAGGATGGCCTTTTGTCACTTCTACTACATTCAGGTTACAACGCTGCTGGGACAGAGACCCTTCCTTTGGTCGTATTCAGAGTATCTACAGTACAGCGGTCTCTTGGTTTATACCTGGATGTTCAGATGCTGTTACACAAATAAACTGCAATTCTAGAAAGTTCACATCTTTGTCTTTAAGTTACATGGAACATTTTAAAGACTCATACTTGAGCTCCTCGGGGATGAGACAGCTCATCACTTCTACTTTACACAGATTTAAATCAAGGGACTGAGATTTGTCCAAATTTAGCAAACAATTGCCTGATGAAACCAGGAATATGACTTGGAAATTCTTAATTCCCTCTTCCTGTCTTGTCACTCTCCTACACCATCCTTCCCCAGCTGCCAGGAACTGAGACACAATCTAAAAATTCTTCCCTCTCTTCAGGGACTTCTTCAGCGTCACTGACATCGTACAGCGCAAACCCAGTTTTGCCATTAACCACCACCATGGCTCCTTCAGATAGTACTGGCTAGCTACACGATCTAGCCAAATCTGACCAAACATTTAAGAGTATACGCAGTTGTCATCTGTAATGCTGTAGCCTTATTGCAGGCTTTTCCAGCCGGGTATTTACTGAACCCGTACTGCCAGTGAAGATAACAGCTTCAGTGCTGTGCTCAAAAGTCTGGGTATGCTCAAATGGATGCATCTGCTACCCAGAGGTGCAACAGAATGAGAGAGGATCGTGTGTCAGTTCCCCACCATGACTGACACCTGGAACTACAGGTCCACCCAGTACACCTTACGGACCCCCTGGGAAAGCACGGGAGGGTCTTCCTCCCAGAAAACATATATAGCTAAACAGCAGGTAATGTCCTGGAACGGGAGCCATAACACAATAGATACTATTCCCTGCGTTAGCAAGGAAGTTTTAGCGGCAATGGATCAGTTTTTAAACGAAACTGCAGGTGACTACATAGCCAAGGAGGCTTTTTTTACATCAAGCTGTGACTGCTTTTAATCGATGGCCATCACAATGGCTGGCACGTGCAAGCGTAAGCGCTCTTGTTTCAACATCCTCCCCTCTCCCTAGATCACACACACTCAAAGCAGGGGCAATTAAGATCTCAGAGTCTCCGTCACCAATCAGAGAAGTACTAAATATTATGTCAGGAAGCCTAGCTATTTTCATAAGTAAGGATTAGCTGCATTATTTCTAAAGCTCACATACAAACCAAGTGTATTCCTGTATTTCTTAATGAGGTGATTTAATAAGGTGCTTTAAATCCCTTTGTTTCATGAAATTAAAAGTGCTGGGGGTTACCAGCATCTCATTACTCAACTGTGCTGGCAACAGTATTTTTATGGCAGACCTTCCATTAATTGATTAAAGTTAATCACATAATCTAGTATAATAGATTAGTCTACTGTGGTAGGTGATACGATTACACAGATTATGTACACACTGTATAATCACACAGTTATTCTGTAAGAAAATAAATAGCAAAGCTTTCAATGAAAAAGTCTAAATATTTTTTCCGCTGTCTCTCGTGGATATTATCAGTTATTAGATCTTAGTGTCTTTCCCGATCTGTATCCTGTACTGGAAGTTCAGAGGTATAAACCGGTCTCCTCAAACAAACAAACAAAAAATCAGTTTAATTAGTCAGACAACTTTAATCAGCAGCCTTCCGCTGATTTGGTTTGTGCTCGTACAACTTCTTTAAGATTGCTGCAAGTGGCTTGGAGCCTGCACGGCAAGGAAACGCTGCCCATTACCATTAAGGCTCTTTGATGTGTTAGCTGGACCTGAAGGATGAAATTGAAGCCCTAAAAAATGTCATCTTGTGTCTCAACATTTATCTCCTGCCCTGGACTTACTGCTTTAGTCCTGACACAAGATCATTACAGTAAAGTTCATAAATACAGTCTTGTTCTGCAGAAGTAACGGTGCGAATGCCTTCGACAAGACCCCAGTAAAATGAACTGGGGAAAAAGAAAACCGAAACCAGCCAACCAACCTTTATAGAAACGACTCAAACCACTTGCCCATTTCCCCACTCTACACCCACCCTTTCCCACCCGTTATTTGGCTGCTTTGCCTAAAAAAGAGGAAAAGCAGAACGCCATCCAAGAGGGCCTATCGGTTCAAATCCAAATTCTGCAGAATTACCACACAGGCAAAATTGCACGATACGGTAGGGGGAAAATACCACAGTGCTTAGGGCCTCTATCTCGCAGATTAGTGGACCTAGAGCACAGAACACAGTTGCCAGTTTTAAGACTGGAAATGACTTCAGTCTGGCATTGTGTGCTGCCTTGCTGGCAGAAAACCACCGCAGCTATTCAGAATGCTGTTCAGTATTCTGCTCACTACAGATTGCGATAAAAGGGTCAAACTGACAAAAAGAAAACTGCATTAGTTTCAAGTACTGACATTCATTATCAAAGTTTAAAAACCCAAACAGCTATTTACGTGTATATATCTGCATGTTTGAGTCAATTAAAAGAGTTTTTCTTCCACAGTTTATAAAGGCGCTTTTGGGGAAGGCCACTTCAGAAATCGAAGAGGAATTCTTGAATTAGCTGGGGCCATTAGATGTACTACAGGACGATCTCCTTTTGCCTACCTACGTTACGGATGCTACTGTGGTCTGGGAGGAAGAGGATGGCCCAAGGACAGAGTAGACTGGTAAGAGGAACTATGTAACTGAGTAATTAAGTGCTGAGTGTATGCAGCTGACAGAGTAAAAGGAGTAAAATATGAATTAGGCCTATTTAACAACAGCGAGAGAACCGAGTTTAAAAACGCCTCAGACTGTTAAGAAACTGACACATTAAAATCGTGTTAGGAATTGGTACTGAAATACAAAATCCTTAAGCGTCTGCTTTTATTTAAAATGCTTGAGAGAGGTCTAAAAGTAATTCTAAAAAACCATTTTTTAAGCACATGGAGATACATTGCACTATGGCAAAAGCAGCTGTATTCTCTGGTTTCTTTACTTCAGTACTGCTAGAAAGATTCCCTAGAATTTCTTTTTTTTAATATTATTTCTATCGGAGCTACTTCACAGGCACACGCTGTGGAACTGTTACCTGCCGCAGGATCTTTAAATGGCGATTCGTGCGGAATTACCAACTAATTATTTAATAAGCACAGGAAAAAACAGTAATTGCAAGTGAGAGCTCACAGCATTAACTTCCTATTGCAGAGACCAATTCCTCAGGCAATCTAAACACAGCCTAAGCATCACTTGGCTACTGTACTGTGATGGCTACCAGAAGGAAACAAGCCTGAATGCAAAGAGCTTGTGGATACACCGTGTTCTTCCACCAAGTCATAAAGAAAGTATAGTTAAGTTTGCAGAAAAACCTACAAACTACCTAATTTCAGGTCCTTGTTACCCCACCTCCTGGCTTGCAATGACTCTACACCAGAGGAGTAGTTCTTTTTTTAAGCACTGAAATGTGCATTAATTCCTACCTGTACTGGTCAGTTCCACAACAGAATAGAAAGTCTATTAATTCATTGTCCTGATTACGACAGGAACAATTCTGAAATCATCATTTTGGGCGATTTTCCCACGATACCGAGCAAACAGTTTTAGTTCTGTTAGGGCATGAAATGGCACCTGTGCCGTTCACTACTGAACGTTTCACGTGCGCTCAGCCTCTCTGCCACCATCTAAGGACTTCGCTAGAAGACAACACTTAGGACAGTATGCTATGGCCTCACAAATCTCGTCCCTTCCCTCTTAGTAACTGTTACAACAGCGTCAACAACTGGCAGAAAACCACATCATTGATAATGAAGCTGTCTCCTGGAAGGGGCTAGGGGAGAGACATACCCCCATAACAATTTATTGTGTTTAAAATTAAGAGTGCTTTAAAGATTCCTTGGATTTTCTTTGATGGGGAACTTCGACCAGACCACTATGTATCAGACATTTTCCTCACCACCGATTACATCCAAGTAGTATTTTTTTCCAGGTATCTATTAAGCAATGACCGTGTTTTCATTCCTGAGCAGGTAACTGTACATCTGCATATGTTGACTGTCTTTATTATTTCACACCCTGTAGAAACATGCTGATAAAAACCATCCGGATTACGTGACCATAAATCACCACAGTATGAATTAAGGCAAGCCCATTTCTGTTACTCTCAGGTGCTGCTTTAATCACGACTGCTGCTACGGTAAGGCAGAACAAGCAGGCTGTCACCCAAAGATAGAAAGTTACCACTGGGAATGCGAAGACAATGCTGTTGTCTGCGGTGAGTGAACGGTTCTAAGCGGGGGTTTTGTTTCTTTGGTTGTTTTTTTTTACCTCTGTCGTTGCCTCCTTGACCTTCACAAAAAAATATTTTCTTAATTTAAAATTCATACTCTGCTATCCTTCCTTTTGTCAGCTTTTTGCTCGGGTACGTTGTGCCTCCAACTGAATGCAGTTTCTTCATCTTAACCCCACCTACAGAAGCAAACAAAGTTCTGATTTACAGGCCCCTATTACCCTTTCAGAAAGCACTACCCAAACCCCCCTCTTCTTACTTGTCCTTTACATATGTTGAGGAACCCACATGATGTTACTTTCTGCAGGTCTCCAACTGGAGAGCAACTACAAATAGGAGGCAAGACAACTACAACTGCTTAAAAAGGATCCTTTTTATTCTTAGCAGAAAATATTTCACCCCATTTGTAAGTTTATGATGGACAAGTTTTTGGGGCACTCGCCACCGAGTGGCTGCGCAGACCCACTGCTAATGGCTGCAATTTAAGAATTAATTCACATTACAACTTACAATTTCAGACACTGAGGTCATGAAGTATTTGATGAGCAGTATGTTTATTTATGGAAATAACATGTCCAAAGCCATAAAATATTGATCTGAAAGTACGTACATAATTATTGTAACTGCCAAGTTACAGTCCACCTATATTTGGCTGCGTTAAGAACACTTCCATTTCATAGCAGAATTTGAGTTCATTCACAAAGCTGAACGCTTGTTCTGCTCTTAGACAAATCTCAAGCAGAGATCTGGCTAACCTTTCAGAATGTTAAATCCTCAGCCAAAATACAATCGAGGATTCAATTCAACAGTTGCAGAGAGAAAAACCACACATTTCTGGGTTGGTACAATAAAACCAAAATATATTGCTGTAGAAGAAAACGTTCATGCCAGGAATAAACGTTCATGCCAAGAAATCTGTTGTAACAACCCTACAATTATAAAACAAGCATGGCCAGACATGGATTTTATCACATTTAAACACACTTTGCTGAAGTTCTTACCGAATGCCTTAATAAAAAACAGGTGGGTAATTTAAGCTGAGCATGGAACAAGTGTGCATCCCTTATTTCACATATGTAATTTTAATGCTACATCCTTCAGTGGATTAAAGTGTATGTGAAATGGAAATAGCTTCCCAAACTCAAGTTTCAGCAGAGCAGTATGGTGGACAGGGAGGGTCACATACCACTTTCTAAAGAGGAATCCGTTATCAGAGTTCCTTTATTAAAGAAGGTGAAGGAAAACATGCACGTCTTTATCTAATTACTCTATTTTCACCTGCCAAGGTAGTTCACTGATTATAAACTGTTGCTAAACCAAACTGTGCTTGTATATCTCTGTGCCTGAGATGTCCTAGCGTGGAGGTCTAGAGAACAGAAAAGAACTGGAAGTCTTACTAAAGCTCAGTACAGTTCCTATTGCACTTGAGGTGTAAGAGTCATTTATATGGCAAACAGGGAATGTGAGGTAGCAGTTCTTGGAATTCCATTTGGCATTTTTAATTACTTCAGACTAACATCAAACTTACTGTGTTTTCTTTCAGAATCACTAGAGGACAAATGCCAAAAAATGGCATGTGAATGTGACCGTGAAGCTGCCAAATGTTTTTCTAAAGCTCCCTATCATGCAAAGTACCTTTTGTGGCCGGATTTTATGTGTGGTGAGATTCAACCTTTGTGCAGGTATTAGATATACAACATCGGTCTCAATTAAATCTCTGTATTTAAATCTAAAATGATTTTGGTTCTGGTCACAACAGTGACCACACATTATTTTCTCCTTCCTTGATCTTCCTTCCTGCCACCTCAGCCCCTCCACCCTAGAACGACTGAAGTAAACATTTGTAGTCTTATCTACCATCTACAGTATACAGTCTAAAAGCAAGTTCATGAGTTCTGTGTAAGCTTTTATTGACTGAGTAAGAATTTGAGTTCATCAGCTTAAGGAGCTTAATTTTGTTTCTATTCAGATTCACAGATTTTTCAGGCTTGTAACATCATTCATGCCAAGCTTTTCATCCCCCCTCCACATAAGAAACAAATTAAACTTTTGCACTAGCATTTACCTTAACATTTGTTAATTTTGAACTGACTGGAAGATATGCACAAAGTGGCAGTGTCAACACAAAAAGACCTCTCATATTGAAGATTTATTATGAAGCCTAATTTAACTTTTGCATCTCATTCACCTTTAGTCCTACCTGTATCAAAAAGCACCTAATATTTTTTTCCTAGTATTTACTTTTCAATTACAGTTTTCTAAGAAGCTGTCCATTTGATATGGCTGAGGCTCCTTACTCTACGTACACCTGCATTTCCCTGTAGGCACAGGGAGAAGTAATACCCTTAAAACTTCAGAGACAGATTTAGAAGTGCAAATGCAAACCATCGCCAAGACAGATACATAAAAACACTGGGACCAACTGCCTTTCTCAAAAGCATCTGAACTTGAACAGAATGAGTCTGCAAAGTTCTGAATTATATATACACCTCATAAAGACATAGAGATGGTTTTAGTTAGGGTCACTTCACAGTTTTTTGAAGCCTTTTAGACAGGGAGATCAGTAACACAAATTGCTGAATAGCACATTTCTTCCTAACTGCTTATTGTAACAGTTTAAGTGCCTGGAGTGTTTTGTATCTCCTTTCACCCACCTCAATTTACTTAAAGATGCAGGGCTATAGAAAAAGTTTGCACAAGTCACAGTTAATGACAAATGCTTCAATAAAACCCAAAACCAAACACTCACACACACAAAGAAAAACCCCACCAAACCCAAACCCCAAACCAAACCACCAAAAAAACCCCCAAACAGATCTTTAGGAAGGGTAAGGACTTCAAAAAGAGATATTTAATATTTAAAAATATTTACATGCAATTGAAATTTATAATAATGATACAAAAGAAAGAAAAATCCAAACCAAACCAATGTAGAATGCAAGGGGCAAAGATTCTGAAAGACCCAACTTTGTTTCAGTCTGAACCCGTGCATTAGCAAGTGGCAGTCCTGGTTACACGAAGTAATTTGCTCACCCATCCAGATGCGCACATTATATTGCGGTAAGATGGAATTACAGCATCAGTCACTTCTTCGGAATAGTCCTTTCTAAAAGATAACCCTGAATTTAAGAATTAGTGACCGAATTCAAAAGGAGAGCATTAAAGAAGCTACTGATGAAGTCTAACTGATCTGAATAGAAAATGCTGAATGGCAATCACCACATTTTCCAAAGGAGAAGAAAACTCAAGCAGTCTTTGTCTTCAGAAGTGGGAATTTTAGAGCAAACTCTTCTGCCAGACTATGCATTTGACAGTCAAAACTTCATATGTAAAGCAGACTGAAAACACTGAAGTACTTTCACTATCAAGCCTATCCAGGAAGAGCTTTCCTTTGGCAAAGTTTGAGGAAGACACTGCTGGTATGAAATGCTAAGTGAAAAAAAAAAAAATCACTGTAGCTGTTCAGAAGACACTGATTTTAAGGCAGGCTTGAAAATAATGTTCAAGACACAATAGAAAACTTTGATCAAAAATAATGTGACATGACAGTATAAGTTTAACATGGCTAAATCAGGAATGTGATTTTTTTTTTTTCCCCAATAGAAAATTCCGTTCAGATAATAAAGCCTATCCTCAGATTTGGAACCAGCTAGATTAAGAGTAACTTACCTTAAGGCTTTTTTGTATGCTTAAATTAACACAATCCACCACTTTCACTGTCACATATACAAAGAAAAAGCTGATTTCAGATGTCCTTTAGAAGCTAAACAGCTCAAAAGTTCCAGTGACAGTCACTGCACTTGTGTCTCTAGACGCCTTACTTCTTTAACCACGAGATCGATGTTTATAATTGGGTTGAAGTACAAGGCCCAGTAAAACAAACAGTTGCAGACAAACTGAGGAATAAAAGGCCAAAAAACAGCAACAAAAATACCCTGGGTTGAGACTTTCCAGAAATGCCTCCACATTCTGTGAGGAATAGTCCTGTGAAAAAGGAAAGGAAGAGGCTTAGAGGAACTAGGCATTTTGGTTTTGCCCATTCTAAAAAAAGCTAGCATGTGCTGCAGCCTCAAATTAATTAGCCCTTACTCAGGAACCTGTAAACCACCATTTTTCACTCCAGAAAACCTATCTTAAAGTAATACTAGACTTCATATGAGAAATCATTAAGTCGAATTATTCAGACCACAAAGCACAGCAAGTAGTCAAATTCCAGATTTGTCATGGATTATCTCCATGGTCTCTGTTCTCTTTTGACCACATTCTGCCCTCTAGCTGCTGCCAGAGAAAGTGAAAACCCAGTACACACCAACTATAAAGATCGCAGCAATTAAGAGGTACTATTAATACGCTTGCACGAAGGCTGAAGCAGGAACTGAGAACAGCAATTCTTATCACTTACCAGAAACGGTATCAGTGTAACTCAACTTATTTATGATCCTGAGGACTTATCCTTTAATAACCACACTGTAGGCATATCACGACAAAATTCTTAGTATCCAGCTCTTAGCTGGCAACGAATACCAGTTACCACAGAAGGCAACTCTCGAGGTATGAGTTAATATCTACCTAACGGTTAAGAACGTGTTTGTTATCATTACTGCATTTGCTACATCTTATCAGCAAAACTGGCTGCAAGAAACTCTTCCAGGTACTCACAGGAATTTTAAGAGTGAGCACTAGTGTATGTGTGGATTCAGATTCACGTGTTCTTACTAACCTCAGAGTTATGGTCAGACACTGTCATTTCAGCGAGCAACTGGGAAATCTTAAGACTGTTACTTTCTAAGTCCATGTACTTCCAACCCTCTTCAACAAGCTCAGGAGGACTTACTTCAATTCTCTTCTTGACCAGAGCCTCCAAAAGGAAAATAATTCCAGAACAGAGAGCAACATGGCATTTACAATTATAAATCTTGATGTCCAATAGTGCACATCGAGCCAATCCCAAGCAAATTCTGCTATCAACTGGTATGGCAAAACCAAATATTTTACAATGAATTCTCTCCACTGTTTCCAAGAAGGATCTTTAAGGTCCTGAAAATTAGGATAAAAAGGCTGTTCATCAATTTCCTATTAAAAAAAAAAAAAAACAAACCAAAAAACCCCATAATACCTGCTTATTTCCACTGCTGTTTTGTTGAAAAACTGTTTTTTCATACATTGAAAGTAGTAATTAATCTTTATTATACTTGCTGGTAGATAATACTATAACCCAGTAATTTCCATTAGATTAGCATAAAACATCACAGACAGACAGACCTTATAATGCTCAAATGTTAAAAATGCAGGTATTCTGAATCAACAGCCCTTCTGTAGTCACGTGAACTTTCAAAAAACCAGTTGCACTTAAATCAGTCTTATTTAAGGTAATGGTCACGACACTGGTGATGACTGCGTACAACAAAATCAAGCAAACACTTGCTTTACAGGACTTTGGGGTTTTTTTTTGATGTTGTAAAGACATGACTGGTGAATAATCACGTGTTTCTATGCTGCTGGTCTTAGAACGCTTGTAACTAAAGCTAGTAGCATACTCAATGTTTTTAACACTTACTAGTAGTTTTGTGACACTATCTTCATACTTGTCTTCTTGTGTAGGGCAAATTGTGTGGATGAAAGGTAGGAAAGCTTCTGCATAGTCAAAAAAATACAGGTACAACATACTGAGTCTTGGAGAACTCTTCAGTGCGTACAGAAGAAAGAGTGATTTTCCTGGGTTTACTGCCTGAAAGGTATTAAATTATCGAGTTTCAAACTATGAAAAAATAAAATGAGATAGACACGCCAGTTTTTAGATTTTTCTGACAATCATGTTTCAAAGAATCATTTTTCAAACACAGTTCATTAAACTGAGCAGTTTTTGCCAGGGTAATTCTACTACATTAACATTCCTCATAACTTTAAGAGATTTTTCTTTTAAAGATATTATTTTAAAAATACTTTATATACCTGACAGACTTCATGTAAAATTTACCTTATATTCCCAAAGATTTTGTGGTGGTTTAACGCCTAAAGTCTTCACACATTCCAGTTCCGCCATAATCGCCTTTCGATGGTTACTGTTCTCTATACTGTAAGGCTCTTTTGTGAAATCCTCCTCTGTCAGGGTTAGGAGGAGTCTACAAAAGCAGAAGAATTCAGAAGGTAAAACAGTGCCTCTTCACCGAAAACATAGGGCTAACAAATTAGCAAGTACATACTGAAACAATGAAGCTACTGATAGAAGGTATCACCTTTTGGATTACATTCCATATCAAGTGTTCTGAATCAACTGCATCTCAGAGCCTGGGGTTTAAATATCCTTCAAGTTTTCTCTTGCCTGCTTTCAGCATGCAAATTTATCAGCTTGTTGGCTATTATTGAACACAGTTCTTCAGTACTTCACAGA
The DNA here is from genome assembly GCA_033439905.1 of Ceryle rudis. Taxonomy (NCBI): domain Eukaryota; kingdom Metazoa; phylum Chordata; class Aves; order Coraciiformes; family Cerylidae; genus Ceryle; species Ceryle rudis. The sequence continues at coordinate 16,606 of JAAGNO010007325.1, forward strand.
TCTAGTCTGGTCTCCTGAAATCAAACCTAGAGCTCTTGGGTGGAATACAACAATGCATACAGCATATGAATATTTTCACAAGAAAGAGGAGGCGGGAGGGGTGGATAATGCATCAGTAGAATTTCACTTTGGGTATCATTTCAGTCTGCATTGGCGGCGTTTAAGAGTTCTTAGAAAAATTTCAGTTAGCTTGCTTAGCACCTGCTACAAATGTTTTCAACTACAAGTGTTACGACTTCCCCTGAATTTTATTCCGATACATCAACAGAATATTCCCACAATCTATGGAACAGAGTATGGCCATTTCACAATACACTGTCCCTAACAGCCCATCAAATGACAGCTATTCTCGACAGTTAGGCCTCTCACCTTCCATTCACTTTCTCCAGTAAAAATCTTTCTTTATAATGTGAAGTCCATGGGCCTAGCTGCTCTAGCCAAAGTATCACCTCCTCAGCAGTCCATTTAGCAACAGGCTTGTGGACAAGAAGATCTTCTTCAAAATCTCTGCTACTCCAGTGATACCCGAGTAGAAGGACCTATAGAGAGATTTAAAAAAAAAAAAAAAAGGGGGGGGGGGAACCCCACAAAATAGATTCTTTACCTGCAAAGCAAATACATTAATGACACAAATAAACACACATTAAGGGGCTTGACATTCTATGGACCCCAGAATATTCAGGTTATAAGAAAGTATCTTGAAGTTTTACCCGATTTGTCTAATTTCTGTTTGCTTTATATTGCAATTGTAGTTCCTGATGGACAACTCCGAGTGCTACCTTATTTACTCCACTCTAAGTCTCTTCTGTGTTGACAATCTTTTTTAGGTGCACGTAATTTAAGTATATTTGATTGCATGCTTAATTAAGTAAATATGGAAAACCAACCAGATAAAACTTACTGCTACACAAGTTAAAGCTGTCAGAACGCCTGAGAAAAACCCTCCTCCTCGAGGATTTATTCTTCCCGTGTTCGGAACTGTAGGGATCTGGTCATTCCCATATTTTTGGAAGGTTGCTAAGCTGTGTGCTACATCACTGTTTTGCTGAATATCTTCTTTTCTTTGTTCAATGGCATCAGAAAATAGCTTTTCAATAACATCCCTAATGGGAAAAATACTTGTCATTGTATTATAACCACTGAGGTTTAACATTCAGAAAAGGGACTGATTTTTGGATGTATGTTTTCCAGCCTCTGTTAAAGACTGAAGTCTTTGAAAGAAAGAAAACATTAGTTACCGAGACTTAGCAAGTTAAAGTTAAACGAATTACTTCCAAGCAACATTTTCCATAGCTTCTAAAGATAGAGGAAGTTAAAATATCACATAAAAAAAAAAAAAAAGTCCTTGTTTCCTATGTAAAACTAGACTTGTGTGTGCTACTGGCAAGCCTCAATTACTCAAAAATGCTAAGCAACAGACAACATAAAAGCTTACCATCAATCCTACTCTCTATTTATGATAATATTATTAACCTAAGGTAAAGTACTATTAACACAAGAACTCGTGGATAATTCAAGACAGCAAATTGGTATTGTACTCTGCGATAAGATCACATTTCTTCCCGTAAATAATTTCCTGTAACAGAAATAATTGCACAACTATCAAAGCTCATTATAACTTAGAACAATAAGGAAACAACCAGCTGTATTAAAAGATTCAAGTGTCTCAATACTAAAGAGGGACACCTCCTCTCCGTCCCCAATAAATTCAGAAGGGGGAAAAAAAAAAAAAGAAAAAATCGAAATCCAAACCAAAGCAAACCAGCCCAAGCTCCATGCAGAAAAGTCTGCGTGAACACTTCAGTACAGTACAAGCTCAGAATACGAAAGACTTCGGGGTTTAAACATCCTCGTGACAGTTCAGATTACAAAGAAACTGTGAAAAACTGCCGCAAAGTCAATAAAGCGGGCAACTGATTTTGTTGGTGTTAGGAATCTAAAATGACATAGTTACACTCACCTGAGGAGGATATTGACTTTGGGGAATCCTGCCCATTTTTCTCTGCATTCAGGACATTCGTTCTTCTTGGACGATACCCACCACAAGGCTAGGCAATGTCTACAGAAACTGTGTCCACAGTTCAGGGTGGTGGGATTGACCAGGATGTCATAACAACAGTGGCAAAGGAACTCACTAACAGATATCTGCTGACTGATCTCAGGGGTAGCAGGTGTTCCAACTTCCGCCCTCTCCACTTCACCTTCTGTAGTCTCGTCTTCGTCCATTTTCTTATATGCCTTACGCAAGCAGAAAAGTCTCTTGGATCCTCAAACGAGATAAGGCATTACTTCTGAAAAGCAACAAGATGAACCTCATCAAGAGGAAAGTTATTAAAGTAGTTTAGAATTGCAAGCACTGTAATTTGTCATTTTAATTCTTTAGTCTCTCGTGGTTTTAAACTTTTAATCTAACTTAGCTCTCCCCAAAATGAAACGTCTTTTACTTCTTCAGCAACATTTTCGTTGCAAACTACAATCAAAACCAGATTCTAGATGTAAACAGATGGGCTCAGTCTCCCTGTATTTTCTCTTCCTGTATTACATAACATGTGAAAGTGAAACAAAAAAACTCCCTGACTATGACCAGATGACTTTTGACAGTATCTTTAATCAAGGTTTTAGTAAAAGACACCAAGCAAAAAGAATAGCATTCGAAAATACCTCAGAGAATACAAAAATAAAACACCAGTATAGCATAATGATCTCATGTACTCCCTCACTGCTCTTTCCAAGAATACGGAATAAAACATTACTGTAGTAACAGAGGGCACAGCTAGACAGTGCTGGGCGATGGTAAAAAAAATAAATACATAAATAAAAATTCAATCCACAGTCATATGCTTCAGAATCAAAAGGAATCGATCTGCTTGCCATTTCAGTGAAGGACTGAACTGCGTATTAACTTCACTAGCAATTACTCTTTGCTAGTACTACAGAAAATGCACGAGTGAGAAGAGGTTAAGACTGTTTCAAGCTTAGGAAAAATATAAACCTATTTGCCTAATATTCTTACTACATTCTCTCACATGGCTGTGTCCACTTTCTTAAGAAAGCCACAGCTCCAGGTCACTTGCTTATCAGTCACATATTAGAAGCTATCAAAAACCGTGTAATTTTCTTCTCGGGCACTACCAAACCAAAATACAAGGACACTACTCTCCATGACACGGCCCCTGCATACTGCTAAGTTACCATCTTTCCATCCAGATCAAGCACAAAGAGTCAAACATGCAAGTCGATAAAGGATAAAACCAAATCGACAAACAATAAAGTACAAGAAATACAGAAATACAAATCAATAGCGCAACTAGGATCCTCAGACAGCTTACAAACATCTTTTCCCCGCAAAGATTCGTGGCTTTCAAAAAGACAAACCTGAAATATCACAAGAGAAAGAAAAACAAGGGTTTACACCTAAGAACTTTCTTGCAGTTTTCCTGGAAGAGAGGCAACAGGATTTCTGTGGGTGCAGAAGTATTTCACCGCTCGGTCTCTGCACCTAGTAAGAGAAGGGTCAGGGGTCGAAAGCTTCGTAGCTCCTCTCCTGCCGCCTCTTTCCCACTGCAGCTTGCTTCCTCCGCTCCGCGCTGCTACCAGAACGGCGGCCGCGATGGCTCGGGCCTGCAGCGGCGGGACCGCCGTTCGCCCCCGCCAGGCCCCGCCGCCGAGGCGCCGCCCGCCCCCGCCTTCACGCGCCCCAGCAGCGGAAGGCAGCCCCCGCCAGACCCAGGCAAGGAGCCGGCCGGGGCCCGCC
>JAAGNO010007326.1:4835-58796 GCA_033439905.1 Ceryle rudis
TTTTAATTTCTAATATTTTTTTTTTTAAGTGGTTTTTTTTTTTTTTTTTTTTTTTTGTTAATAATGAAAACCAGCTACTTTTTTACACCAGGAAGCTGAATTACCTGCGTCCATAAATAGTTCCATTTTAGAGAACATTGACATGGAAGAAATACAAGGTTTTAATCTTTCTTAAGAAAAATCTGAAGAACAAAGAGATTAACTGAGACTAATGAATCACAGAAGCTGTGAGATGGATTTTATTTTGGTTTATGCTAGAGAAGTCAAAAGCACTCAGAAACTCCAAAGCAGGCTTAGTGCTTGTCCTGCATTATACCTAAAAGGGTGGAATGTAGCTGCTGCTGTTATGTAGAACCATAGGAAAAGATGTGCATGAAATATTAAGGCTAAATAAGAGGCATTACTCTTTTCATCCACATCTAAAAGAATACATTTCTTGTAAGGCAAGAGGATGGACCAGGTGCACACTGTCCCTACATCCTTCTAGCTTTATTTTTGTTTGAATACAAATGTTCTGCCTTACTCCTTGAGCGAAACTGGCTAGAGGCTTTTGTTTGGTGTACAAGTATAGGAATGGGAATAAAAAAATTAAGACATGAGGAAAAAACAGGCACAGGTTTTCCTCATTTAGGGTCTTGTCTTCTTCATACATTCAATGACGAGACTTTGTTTTCTTTGGCACCAAGTCAATTCCCAGCTGGGGGAAAACTGAATTCCATTATTTCATGAGATTATTAAGTGAGATTACACTATTTTTCTATTGCTTACCCATTCCTGGACATTTTTGGGATACTTTTCCCAGAAATTCTATTTTATTGTAAGCTTTCAGAAAACATACTAGGTTAGTATCAGCTACTAACAGCAGATTCTAAACACCACTGCACTCTCAATGAAAGTCTGATAATATCTCTGTGAAGAAAAATTGCACTTCATAGTATATCTATTAAAATGTACTAAAGAAGTCAATCAGGGGTCAGCAGACAGTGAAATAAGCTCAAATATGGAGAATTCCATAGCACTACATTAATAATGAACCATACATATACATGTATATATAAACATGACTAAATATATTCAAGACTGTTAAAAGAATTTTACCTAAATTATATTACCATGATACAGATTGAATTTCAGAGTTGGATACAGAAGAACTCACATATCCAGAGACAGTTAAAAAACCTGTGCAAATAATGCTCAGGCATGTATTCTTACAACTGCGTGCAATGATCTGACCAGATAATTAATGTAAAAAAATCTATCACCCTTTTCTTGTGAAATTCTGGGGCTATACTAATTGCTTTATTAAGTTTAACTGAGCAGCTGTGTATCTAAGTTATAGCTAGAAAGAGGCTTGCCTTCAATGCACTAAAGTCTATCAGCTTTTTCCTAGTGATGACTGAAATACAGGATGAATCAGATCTATAGCTTGTGGAAACCTACATATGATTCTCTGATGTCCCCTCAAAATGAGTCTGTCCTGTATTCAACAGAATGCGAAAGTAAGGTAATTTTCTACTAATTTACCTCTTTTTGTATATGTGGTGTGTCTAGAAAGGGCAGATAAAGGTTACGAGTACATGGAGAATAATGAATACATCCAGTTTCTTCCACTGAAAACAGCAATTGCTGCATATGATTTATCTAGAAATACATTTTATGGTACATAATTAAATGTAACTTTCATTTCTAAAATATTTTATAAAGTTTCTGATGCAATCATGATCATATTTGTTTGTTTGTTTTCTTTTCCAGAGAAAGGTCAAAAGATTGCTGTTTCAGATTGACTCAGTCTATTTTTAAAAAAGTGTTAATAATAGATAATCCTATATTTTAAATCTGTTAACAAAATATTTTTTTGGAGAGGAGCATTAAAGTAAATAATTATTTGCACCAGTAAAGCAGCATTGCCTCTGAAAGAGAAGGTTTCCTTTTCAGTTGTGAATTTGTTTTGTCAAATCTTTAATTGGTTGGTTTTTTTTTTTTGGTTTTTTTTTTTTTTTTTTTTTAAATTACCATTGAGCATGGATTTTATAACTTACTAGAATTACAGGTTGTGAGGAGATAAGATTAAGGAATAATATATAAAATCAACATTGGGGAAAAAATAGGGATTTGTAGGTATTAAGGAAGAACAGGTGGGCTACGGACTTACTTTACTTACTGTGCAGTTTAGGGATAAAAGAATGTTCAGAACACATTCATGAGCAAATATACAAGATTCCTTGCATTATATCTTATGTAAGTAAAACAATTCTGGAAATTATTTACAAATATTTTCTAGCTTTTCTTTGAAGAATCTAAATGGCATATTACATTGCCCAAAGCCATCATGAATACTAATGTCCACAGCTTCACCCCTAACTTTAATGAATTTAACATCTGGGTGTTTTTGAAAAGACCACTGGCCTGGTCTTTTCATTTCAAAATGAAAAATATTTTGCTGTCAGAAAATTTGCCCATCAGAAAACAGCCACTTGACATGGATATCTAGCAAATTTAGAGTGATCTGACTTACAGCTTCATATTAAAGGGTAATTTGTGATAAACACATGTTATAAATGGAGTTACTGCATGGTCAAAAGAACTTAATTATTAAGATCTTTTACATTTATACTGCATGTGATGTACTGGAAATTCAGGTGTTCTGAAGGAAGAGAATGTAGGAATTTCTTTATGTTCTTTGAAAAAAAAGAAAACAAAACCTGCTCTAGCAATGCCCTTTGTGTAGCAAAGTGTTTACTTCTATCTATGTATAGCTTCTCAGAGGGAAGAACACATCTGACATTGTTAAATGCCCACAAGCAAGTGTACTTGAGCTACATTTAGTTTACATATACATAGATAGATAATATAGTCAACTCTTTACCACCATTTTCTCATGAGGGGATAAAATTTGTAAGATCAAGAAAATAATATTTTATATTTGCTATATATTTGTAATAATTTCCCCTAAGTGAAAAGCTTAATATTTCTTTCTCATGAAACTATTGAGGTATTTCTATTTATAAAAGGGGTGGAAATGCATCTGAAAATATTAAAAAAATTTACATTAATTTAATAGCTTTTTTTTTTTGTGTGATGCAAATTATCTTGATGTATTGTTCAATTTCATATTCTGGTTATTATTTGGATTGTGTCTCCGGAAATGTGTAATTTTTCTGTTTTTCTTTGTTAATTATCATAATTAACTGAGATTCTGCACATATTTTAAGGTATTGTAATTCTTAAAGAGTGTCAGCAAATATAGTCAAGGTTTTTTTGCTAAATTTGCACAAGGCAGACAATTATGTGTCTTTGGAATTGTGCTTTGGTTACAAAAAACCCAAGCCTACTTTTTATTTATCACTTTAATTCTTACTCCATTTTGAGAAATTATGTGTCCTGCATTTATTCATATAGTTTGTATCTAAGTGGAGACTGAAGATTTTCTCTGCCTTCAGCTATGTGGTGTAATCTTGGATGTTGTCTTCCTTTTAGACCAGTAAGATCACAGTGTATTAGCAAACGAAGGTATCGCAACGTATCACAATGCTTTGACACAACGAAAAACAGAGGTGAATTTTAGAGTGATGTTTATCTTATAAATAATATATACTAAATGACATCAGTCTTTATGGGTTTATTACACATAAATTATTAGATATCATTGTTAGTAAGACCGCAGGTAATATTAAAAAAAACCCAAAACAAAACAGTGTTAGATGGTAATGAGAGATGTTTGGTTTAAAATAATTAATTTTTAGTTTTCTGGAATGGTTTTTTAAAAATCACAGAAAGGTAGGAGTTGGAAGTGACTTCTGGAGTTCATCTAGTCCAACCCTCTTGCTAAAGCAGATTCACCTACAGCAGGTTGTAAGTAAATCCCTTAACATGCTACAAAGATTGGAATGTAACTGTGAAATTGCCCCATCTTCTTAAGCTTCTGAAGCACAAGTGATAAATACATCTCTGTTGATAAAAGCCTGCTTTGCTTGTATGCATGTATTCTTCAACTTTGCCTAGCTGGCTGTCAAGACAGAAGGGGCTTGAATTGTGCAATGTTTATTAGACTGCAGTAAGAGCATAAACAGATAAAATATTTCTAGTATGGTTTTTAAATTTGTCAGCATGACTCCTATTAACATTAATAGAGGTTGTACAGCTGAATCTTAGTGTATTAAGTAGAAAATACTAATCCCTGGTGTTTGCTCAACAAATTGACCTTTCTACTCTAAATTAATACAATATTTTGAATTCACTTTAATTAAACTTTGAGGCTCTCCTGTAATCTTTCATGAAAACACGTAACAGGGAGAAGCTAGCTTGTCACCATGAGCATATGGTAATCTAAATTTAGCCTGTTTTATTGAAAAGGTGTCAAATTCAATACATTGAAACTGTCACACCATGGGAATAGCAGCTTACACTTTGCAGGATTACAGGGTTTATAGTGATACACTGTGCCAAAGAGCTATGCAGCATTGGATATTTGATTCCTCTCTGTACTGAAAAAGCCTATGAATTCCTTTCCCATTTGTTTCAGTGACCTTCTGTCTTGAATAAAAGAGGAAAAAAAGGAATCATGCCAATAGCATGGTCAGGAGGTTTAGCTAAGCTAAGGTCCCTGACTGTGCTGTTTTCTTAGCAAATGTGTGAGCTTCCACAACAAAAACATAAAAATGGAACTGTGTTTAGACTGTCAGTCCTAGTCAAACAGGACTTCTGCTCAGAAACTTCCTCTGCTACTCTACTATAAGACTACTATAGGGCTGTGACAGCTATCTGCTGCAGTTTGCTACACTTCACATCATGAGGTAAAAGTCTCATTCAAACAACCTTGCTGTCTCAAAGTTTATCCTAGGACCATGGATCATATTCTCACAGGAACTAAAAATCACAAAACTGTCTCCAGTCTGTTTGGCAGCATAAGCAAAACCATGGGGGGAGAGAAAGAACAGGAAGAGCTGGCTTTGCCAGTTTTCTGCTGCTGAGGAGAAGTGGGGAAGGAAAGCTGTGATTACTGCTTGTCCTTGCCTTCACCCCTGTCCTCGCTTCTCAGAGACAGCTGTCACCTCGCATATGTGGCCATTCCCTGGATCCAGCAGCTGTGGTGTGCTCTGTGGTTGTTCCTGTTGTTTTGTCCTGTCTATTGGTGCCTTTATAGGGACTGTAATGGGCCCAACAATTGAAAGACCGTGGCAGTTGGTAGTTCTTGCTTGTCCAGGGATGGATTCATAGCTCTTCATCAAGACATCAAGTATTTTTCTTGTGCAATACACTGCCTGTAATAGCATGCCCAAGGCAGCTCTTGATAATTCATACATTCAATCCACAGTGCAAAAAAAGGGTTTAATAAACAGGGGAGTTGTATGAAATTAAGGTTGTAATTTCTCAGTTGCTAGGAGATAGACACAACAAAATTCTTTATGTTGAACTGTTCATCCAGAAATGCTGACTCAGACTCATTACAGAATTAATGCATATTTCAAGCTGATTTCTACCTAAGAAACTGTGAGGGTACTTCTGTCATTGCCAATTAGAAATTCTTAGACTTATCTGAAAAAAGACATAAAGTCACATGCAAATTAGAATGAAGAGTGAAAAAAACCCCAAGATATTTTCTAAGAAGTTTCTAAAGGAAAAAAACATTTTCTAAAAACTTCCCTTTTATTTTAAAATAAACCACTACATATAAAAAAGATCTTCCTTCTTTACTTCTGATGGGCATAATATGCAGTTGTCCCCTTGCTGATTTTTTTAATAATTTTTATAACATCATCCATCATACTCAGAGCTCCAGGATAGTTTAGCACTGAAGATGAACATACTTAAATACATAAACATCCTCAATCGAAAAAAGTTAAATTTCAAATAATCTTCTAAAGAAGAAATATATAGTTGACTATATATTTCTCTAGAAATACTTAGAACTGTTTTAAAAAACAGAATTTATGAAGAAAATTTTAAAACAAGTGCCAGGAGAGACTAACTCAAAGTTTTTAAAGAATTAGGGAAAGAATTCAAGAAATTTACTAAAACCTATTTAACAGTTAGGTGAATCTATATTTTGCTGGATCTGACAGCCCTGCTGTGGATTTCCCAGTGCACACACACACATGTACATCACATATATACATGGCTGGCCACACAGATCAAACAGGCATACAGAGCACTCACATGGACCTCATCCCACTCCCTTTGCTGACAGTGCAGGATGGAGGTGCAGTAGTGGAAATGCACATACACATACATACAGCTTAAATCCCTCCACCAGCCCACCTCAGACAATTGATCTGTTCAGCAGCTGCCCCTGGATCCCAGCCTCCACAATTGCTGTCACCTGGGCATAAAAGCCCCTGAAGCTGTAGTCCCACTCCAGTTGCTGGTGCATACCCTACATTCATACAGATGCACACATGCGCATGTACACACATCCAAAGCTGGCCAGGACTCCCCTGGTCCCTAGGTGGCTAACACCACTATAGTCCTGTCCTTAGAGAGACACATACATTGACAGATCTCACCCCTAGAGATCCCCGGACCTCACAGTCTCTCCAGCATCAGGCTGGATCTCTCTAGCCCCTCCAATAGCCAGCTCCTGGTGTGATCTCTTCCTTAAGGATACACATCCACCTGCCCCCCCGCAAGTTCCTCGGCCATTTCAGCCATCCCTCAGCTAGTGTGTCTTCATGTTCCTTCACACAGTCACTCACGCACCTTCTGGTTGCTGGCATCTCCAAGCTGTGGTCCCAGTCCTGCAGCTAGCACTGGGTTTCACTCAGTTGGGTCTCTCCCATCACTGCCACCCAGGCACACAGGCTCCCTGACCCATAGTCTGACTCCAGTTGCTGGCACCCAGACTCCCATACAGACACACTCAGTAGAGAGACCCTCACCCTAGAAAGAGTTGATGAGAAATTTAAAAAGAAGATAGGACAGACTGAGCTGGTCATGTGCATGCAGGGTATGGCCAGACAAGCCTACCACCCAACAAACTATACCTCAGTGGCTCCTTTGTCTCCCTTTATCACCACATTTGTTCCTCCCCAATTTGTCTAGATACCTCCTATTCAGCTTGTTTTCTGAACAACCCAGAATAAATCTTGAAATGCAGTTCCCCTACATCCTATAATATGATCTATATCACTAGGCAGCTCCCCCCCCCAGCTGCAGCAAAACTATCAAATGGTGCTCTAGGCTTAGCTTAGTTAAACAGCCTTAAACTCTGATGCTGTGACTCTACTGGAGCAGTCCTAGGAGGCACCTAGACACAGTAGCCCTTCCTTTGATGCCTTAATTTTGGTTGCCTCCTTGCTTTTGTACTCTTGAACTTCTACAGGCTTGTGGAGATGGGCCTTTTATGGACTGATGACTCCTGTGATGGGTGTGGCAGTAATTGGGTAGAGTAATATTTAGACCTCCCCACCTGCCATGTTCTCTTTTGTGGGTGTGCAAATAAGCTTTGAGTACTTTAAAAAAAAAAAAAAAAAAATCTGCTCTAGCTGTGGTTTTTAGAAATTTTACTATTTTTTTGTCAGAGCTTATAGCAAAAATGTGTGGTAGAAAAGCTTCTAAAATTGCATCAGCTGTATCCATGTGATATGCTGCAACTTATTTCAAGCTGCTGAAGAAGGAGTTTTAACTAACATGGTAAGTGTTAGAAAGAAGAAGCTGAGCTGTGCAAATATGGATTTTTTTTTTTTTGCTTATTTTGTAAGTGTAGTCAATCACTTCTTGTAATTTCTTTCCTCAAGTAACTGAAAGTATTTCACAGTAACTTGGGTGAGACTTGGCTTCCCAGTTGTTAAGGAATTCAGTTCCAATGAGTTTCCTGCAGAAAAGATGATGTTAAAGATGAAAAAACTTACCCTTTTATCTGTAATGTAGTTCAAATGAATTTATTCTTATTAACAACTGTGTTATTGAACACTTGTTATAGTGAAAACTTAAAACCGGAAAATTTTGACCATCTGTCATTTACATCCCTTAAAAACATGAAGGGATAGATAAGCCTGTTCTGTTGGTTTGGTTCTGGCTTCATTAATTTTATTAATCTGGTAAATTCAAAAAATTGACAGTATCTTAGCCCTTACTCATAACAGTCCCTATTTTTTGGCTCAATGGCTGTTGACAGGCACAGAAGAAAATATTTGAGAGCATATAAAATGCCTCTCATAAATGTTCTGTTAGAATCCCAGCAATCGTCTACTTGAATAATTTCACGCTATTTTATGAGAGATGGCAGGTCTGAGTTTACTGTGGAACAGACAGCAGCTCACTGCCTGTCCTCTTGAAAAGGCAGTGCAATAGTGGAGCATGCGTGGAACAAGTATGAGTACATAAATACCTGAATGAAAAAGAATGTGCAGAAATGTTTGCAGTATAGGTTGTCCATTGTGGTTTGGATATTTTTCACCAGTGTACAGAGGGAATAACTCCCTGGAGATTTGTAGACACTGCACACTCACATTTTCACCATGTTGAGTGAGAAGCAAGTCCTGCACTGTTCTTTCAACTAAGCAATGTAATAAAAATATAAATTAAATAGATTATATTTAATCTGTTGTACAATTGTTAATCTGTTGTACAACCTTATATCAATATGAGCTGTATGACACTTCAAAATGAATGACATCTGTCTTTTTTTTTTTTTTTTTGGTTAGCTTGCTACTTCCTTATTAAACTCACATATGTCTGAGGTTGTACTGATTCCATCTGTTTAAGCTGCCCTTTTAATCTTTACAAAAAGAAACATTATGAAAGATCCTGTTCATTGCACAGACATCTTAGGTTTTCCCTTCTATGTGGACTGTTCTTAGCTAGCTGCTTAGCCAAGGGGTTATTTTATCTTCACTCAGGTGACTTTAAAAGCTAACGACATCAACACTTGTTAGGAAAAGTGAGTGGCTCAGCCCCATGGCCCAGCAGACTATCTTGTTATCATAGTAAGAGAAAATTCAGTAACCTTTACTTAAGATTATTTTGTGCAACCCTTCACGTTGAATCTAGTAGTTATTCTTATTTACAGCTACTCCACTGACCTGACTATACCCTGAGGAAATGTAGACATTTACTGTAAGCCATCTCCTTCTTCTACCCCTTGCTGTCACTTGCTCACTGTGAGGTGGATTTCCATGCTGCAGTTGCACAGGTGTGCTCGGATGCTGTTCTGAGCCTGGCTGTGGTGTCAGGGAACTCACACTATACTGTTAATGTCTGTCTAGTGCCATCCTCCTGAGTCTCAATGACCTTGGTTTAAAAGAACTCAGGTTTCGTCGTACTCCACTGTAGGCAATTTGGACACTGTATCCTCTGTGATCTGTGGGTTTTCCATGAACCTTTAGATTCTGGTGGAGCTACATTGTGATAAAAGGGGAAGCAAACCCCTCTTTTTTTCTGTTACTAAAAGCCCATGATCAACCAAGAGGTCTCAACTGAATTTTTATTAAAAAGAATATATTGCATGTTACATCACTATGGAAACAAAAAAACCCAATAAGCTCAAATGTGGATGGTCCTTTATTGTAGCAACTTCTAGTTGCTTCTGTATTGCTTATTCTCTTTGTTTCCTTCCTTCCATGTATGGGACTGTGTTTCCTTGTTATCTAAATACAGCTTTTTTTCATGGATTATCTTTTGATATCTGACATACAAGTAGCAGTCTGCGGATGACAGATTGGAAAAAAAATGGCAAAGATAACTTAAACATCAGCAAAATCATTGGCAGAGTCTAGAATAAAATTTACAGAAAAACTGAAGGCCTGGTAACTAACTTAAAAGGTCAGTATCTCACTCTGATTTCTAGTGTTTTGCTCTTAAGAGTGGGTGAACCATTGTTCTTAATTATTAGGTAGCTATTCAATCATCCATTTGTTAGCTGATACATCACATAGATTGTATTCTATATCTTGTCACGTAGATCTATATCATTAACTTTAAGTAACTCAGCTTTGCCACAGTATTATTGTTCATCTTGTAGCTCATACATGAACTACTTTAATAAATCACATCATTATTAAATCAATCAGTACTAAGTCACATCAGTGTAATTCAAAGTCTTCTCCTACCTGGCATCCTTGTGATAAAGCACAATGACCAAAAGATTACCCTTGGTGTTTCTGAGCAACTGAAAGGTATTTGAGAGAGATTTTTAGCTAATTTGGTCCAAAAGTTTCTCTAATGTTGCTTATTAAGCTAAACTGTTATATTAAAAACTGTTGGTCTAAATTAGTTTATTCAAGTTAAGAGCCAGTGGTTAAATAGATTTCACACATCCTTCCACCACCCTCTGTTTTACAGAGCTGCAGGAAAAGGAGTAAACTGAAAACAAAATAGCATCAGTTCTTTCAACTTGGAGCTCCATCCTTTATGCCTACAGAGGTGTTTATGCCTCTACAAATACCCTGGCAAAATAAAGCAAGATCTAGGCATGAATTAAGCCTGTACATCTGTGAAAGGGCAAAGGAGAGAGAGAGAGTTAGCACTTCTTGTGCAGGATTAGCCACTGTGGAGGATTGTCATCTCAGGTCAGGGACTGTGCACAGTTCAAAACCTAATAGCCACCTGGAAGGCCTGCTGTCCGCCCGTAGAAAGTTAGCAGAAACCTCAGGTTGGGAAAGGAGGTGTTGTATTCCCTGAAAAGCATGTAACATTTTTATGATCTTCCTGCATGATGAAATTTGTGATGCTTCCTGTGGCACTTCTGCACAGAGCCAGCACTTGGTGCTGTTGGAAGTGTTATGATTTAGGACCCAGGACTCAGTCAGAAGTACACCAGTTTATGTGTCCGGAGGGTCTGACCACTATCTAAAACCCTGGGCAAGGAGAAACATTTAGAATTTCAGTTCATTAAGTGTCTCTAATCCTTTAAATCCAATCCAAGGAGGCTTATAAAAGAGTAATGTGTAATTCATCAACTCTCCTGAGAAAAAACAGATGAATAGAATGAATCTCATTATGCAAAGCTCTTGAAGGTGAAAGAACTGGGGATTCCAAAAATATACTCTGTATGTAGTGTGGTAACACCTAATGAGGGCTTGATATCAGGGAGGAAAGTGAGATTCGCATCTAATTGCAGCTTCTGCAAAATTATATGGGTGGATTACGATTTACCAGCTTTGCACATCCAGTCTTTCTAACCACCAAATAAAGTTATCGTTATAGTGAGGAATGGATTATCACCTTGAACTTGCCATCTTTATTTCCACAAAAAAAAAAAAGTATGTGTGTATGAACTTGTGCTGATTTCTCGTGAAAACAGCAATCAACTCTTTTTTTTAATAAGTATGAAAATCCATTTTTTATTTTTCAAAGGGGCTATTAATTCACTTGAATACAGATTCTTTCCTTAAAAGTTTTTTCTATTTTTTTAGGATGCAAATTCCAGGTACTTTTTGCAAATCTGAGAGCAGGGGATTGTTAAATGATGCTTTGGTGCAAGGTTAATTTCAGTGACCAGCTTTGCTACTTCAGACTGAGACTTAGCAAAGTATTGAATAATTACTGCTTTTTGTCACTTTCTTGATTATTTAGTGGATGCTACACATAAACACAGCTATAGTATTAGTGCAGCTGCATTTCCACTCTATACCTGTGAAGCAAATGTTTATGGCTTGTCTATGTAACACAAATACATAAATTTATGGCAGACCATTGTCCTAATGGAATACCTTCTAGTAATATTTGCTAACTGTGACAATTCTATTTTTCTTCAATGTGTAATCACCCTTATTTATTTACAGTGTTACTCTTCTCTCTGTTGTGGTCTCAACCAGTACGTGCCATTTCATATCAAGTCATGTTCTTTAAACTGACTGATTTATTATTGACAATTAACCGTGTCTGCTTGTGAAAGAAACATGAATGGTATTAGAACATGGAAGGTCTTTCAGATAAGGTAGTCTTGCTTATAAAATAACCATGGGATGAAGCTAGTATTTGATGAAAGCTGTAAACTAATTCACAAAGTTTAACAGCTCTATGACATGAGCATCCAAGTCTAGACCAGGAAAAAAATCCCGTGGAAATCTTACTACTTGAGCTCACTGGATATAATTATAATCTTTACTAAGAAACGTCTATGAATATTTTTCATAACTTGACAAAAATGTAAGCTGCTTGTATAAAACCCTGTTTTATCATTAATTGTAATGAAAGAGGGCAGAAAGCAGTGAAGAGAAGAATGGACAGAGCAGCTTATGAAGCAACAGTTCTAACAATAAGTATGTTTTTAGGACAAACCTTTGCTGATCGAGACTGTCCAGAGCACTTGGTAAAAGTTTAATTTGTTTAAATTTTGAATTGTGTCAGAGGAGAAATGTTGTTAGATCTATATTGCAGGAAAAAATAAGGTGAAAAATATTGATGCATATCCTTAACATTGATATAAAGTTAATTCTAATTTGGCAATCAAGTAATATGAGGATATATATATATAAAGATAGAAGACAATGCTTTACCATGCATATAAAATATTTATCATATTAAATATAGCTGTTGTTCATATCTGATTATCCTGTGAACATTTACACTTGTACAAACCAATTGACTTCCCTTTGGTTATGTGCTTATCTTAGAGTAGAATTTGGTCCAGTGACTTCATCTGCTGTCACATAAAGTAGCCAGATTATTTTGATAGGAAAATCCACAGGGAGAAAAATGCATATATCTGTATGAATTAATTTAAGTACTGCAGGATGGGATTTAATGATTAAACACACTCTATTTTCTGGTAAAAAACAGGTACCAGATGGTATGCATAGCAAAATATGTTGCTCTGTACCTGTGGGTTTTGAAGGAAAATGCAAACTTCCTAACATCTGGCATACCACCTCAGGACATTTGAAAGTGCATCAAGAGGACAGATATCAGATTACGGAAGGCTATGTTGACTAGATTCAATCTGAATTGTATACAGATAGTGCCATGAAATAGTTAGGAATATCAACAGCATACCAAAAAAATATCACTTCTATGCAGTATTTTGTATCTAATTTGTAGACTGCTGGCTGTGCAATACCAGCTTTCTTAGAATAGCTACAAATGTCATATATAATTTATTCTGCTGTTTCCATTGCTAGACAGAAAAAAAGTAGACTGAGTTATCTAAAAATGTGTTGACATGCTGGCTTATATATAAATAATAAATACTTTTGTACTGTCTCCTGAGGGAGTTGTCAGAGAAGAACTCCAACAACCTATGGTATCTTTTCTTTTACAGTAGGGTTGCAATATATAACATCATTGTTCTGGATCTGCATAAATCTGTATGCATCTGTAACTCAGTGTGAGTTATCTTATGGAACCATGTGTATACATAAAGTTTTGTGTGAATTACTGAGAAGGTTATATTTACAGTGTGCAATGCAGTAGTAAGGAATATAGTAGTGACTCTAAGCCTAAATGTCTCCTTGGCTACTCAGGGTTTTTAATACAGGTAGCCTTCCCCTGAAATCTGAAGCTAGCTCAGGTGTCTCCTCAGAGCACTTTAGAGTATTGTGAATCTTTTATTTCCAAACTGGTCAGTGCCACGGGATGTTGAATGTCTGCTTTAAAGTTCATAGACTATCCAGATTCTATAAAGTAGAGAACAATGCGGTTGTAATGATGTGATCATATGAATTGACATTTTTCTTATGTAACAGCTGCCTGAAATACATATTTCCTTAATTTCTGTTAAATGTAGAAAGGCAGTACTTGTGAATAAAGAGTTCAGGAAAAATACACTTTTTTGCTATTGTACATGAGCTGGTGTATTGGACTGCCTGGTTAAATAGTCTGTAGCCAGAAGTGTGAGAGGAGTAAGCAGGCTGATACCTGTGCTGGATTGACTTTGACTCCCCATTCCAAATGAACAGCCAAAGACCCCAAAGCTAAGGCTTCAGGGTCAGAAGGCAATAGTAGTAGTTCTGATGCCATGCTGAATAGCCTGGAGGAACCAGTGGAATCTCTTAATGCAACTGGTGTTTAACATGTATTCCAAACACCATACAGATGGCCTGTGCTCTGGTGGTAGGTTATAGTTTGAATACCCACAGAAAAGCCTGACAGGGTTTGACATAGGTATTTGGCAAGGATAGCTGCTGCCTTTATCATGTAAAAGTGTTTTAGGTGTTTTAATGAAAACTAGCTAAAATAATGTTATGTTTTCAGGCATTGAAAATAATGTGGGAAAATTCTGAAGGAAAATCACCAGACTGATCAACTTGAATTCTATATACTTAAATGACAGCCTGAATACAAATATTTTCCTAGAAGATGGTTAAATTCTTTGCTGTACTGTGGCCTATGAGTTTGGGTACTTATTTAGCCCATTTTATTAAGCTTAATAGGAACTAAAGGCTACAGTGTGTTTAATTTGTCAATTTTCTTCAATGGAAACTTTTTCAGCAACATTATGATATTGCAGGAATTACTGCCTTCCAGCAACATTTTTTTCTATGTTCAGTCTGAAAATCAAAACCCTGAAAACAATCTCAGCTTTAGGTATGCATTTCTCAGAACCCTCAGTATTACTTAGACTAGTTGATTTTTGCTTCTCTGCCACCAGTACTGGAAATGATATTTGATGAGAATAAAAATTAGATTCTGAAAGTTTTTCCCACTTCCTTGTATCCTCAATGACTGGCACTTCTTGAGCAGTTTTGTTGGCAGTACCTGTTCCAGAAGTGTTTCTAAGAATAACCATCCAGCATTTGCAATAAATAAATAATGTGCCATTCACACATGAATCACAATAGTTTAGTTCAGTACAGAACCTAATGAATTCAGCAGTAAATGTTGCACACAGAAACATTGTTCTTCGTTGTCCTTTTCCTTTATATCAACAAGTGAAATTGGATAGCAGAGGTTAGCTATGCAAAAATCACCAGTCTTTGTACATTCTCCCAAATCCAGTCTGCACAATATTTTGTAGCATTTATGACATTTTTATGGTTAAACTCAAGGCTGTTCAGTCTGAAGCTTGGTTCTGCTGAGTGCACTTATTTAAATTCCAGTCTCGTTTCTGTTTAATGTAAAAGCAAAGGGAGTGACATGAGCATTTTCTGTCCTTCACCACAGCTGGGAGAATAGGCATTGTCAGCTGCAGCACGCTGTCAATCTGGAAACCTGCCATTCTGCTGAGAAGTTTATGGTTGGTCTAACCTTGTTGTTTCTTGGGGGCAGGTGGACTTGCAGGCCAGAATGCTGGCTTGATGAATCACGTAGGTTAGTTCTCTTTGAGACATTTTTAAAGGCCCTGTTTTAAAACATTGCTTATTCAAGCAAGTTATGTAAATAATTAACAAAAAAGGGATGGGTGGACGAGGGCGTGGGCAGGTCAGTAGACTGAGTGTGGGGTTTGTTTTTTTTATTTTGCTTTCTTGACAGGCAGTAAAAGTACAGTGGGAAACAGAGAGGCGGTCTGATTTTTATTCTGTGTTCCTTTTTGGAGCCTCCTATCTTCCTCCTGTCTCAGGGAGAGATTGCTGCTTGCCTACCCAAGTAAGGTGTTTTTTTGGAGATGGTCTAAATTGGGCTCTCAGAAGCAATGTACTGAGCCTGGATAGAGGGATGTGCTACTGCCTTGCACCTCTCAAACACACTTTTGTTTCTGCTCCCATTTGAAAAGTATGAGAGGTACTGAGCTCATCACAGGTATCACAGGGTGTTAGGGGTTGGAAGGGACCTTGGAGATCTTCAAGTCCAACCCCCAATCTGACATTGCAAATTGCAAAATTGTCTTGTTTCTTCCAAACTGTGGAAGAGACTTGTGACCTTGTGGTGTGTAACAGACCTGGTCTGATGTCCACGTGATTGAAGGAGTGCAACTGAAAAGGTAACAGCAGTCTCATATGAAAATTATCCACCCTTCAAGTGGGAAAATGTCTCTTCAGGGAGAAAATGTTAAACTGTTGTAACTTCATTGCAATTGTGAGATCGTAGACTGGGATTCAAAACATCTGTGTTTTATTGTTAGGTGGAAAAAAAACCGTTATGAAAGTGGTATCATAAAAGACTGATTGATATCTTCAAGATGCCTACAGGAGGATGACAGAAAAGGTGAAATGCAATGGGGACAAAAAAATAAAAAATTCCTGTCCTAGTTTTTGAGGACAATGGAATCACTATCCTTGCACTTCATCTTAGTGTAAATAACATGGATGCCATACTTAATTATTGAGCTAGTGTGCTCATAGTAGGCCAAAGAAGGAAGGTATGACAGGCATATTTTGTAGGTTAGGCTTTCCATGCCTCCTGTGGATTAAAAAAATAAACTCTTAATTGCTATTTTTTTCCATTCTTTTGGACAAAAATAAACTGGTGCATCTGTGAATTGTTAAAAATTGATGAAACAAGTGCATATTTACTGGGAATTTCCCACCTCATCCATTATCTAAAAGACACAAAAGTATCCCCAAATAAAAGTACACTAACATAGGTCTGGGGAAATTCTCCTTCTTTGTAATAAAACCATCAAGGCCAGGTGCAGAGGTATGGACTTAGTGGTCCTTATAGGGAGAAGTACCTTCTCAACTTGTTTTAAGACACCCTTTCTAATGAGCTGGATTGGAGGATAAGTTCTGCCACAAGTATCATACTCAAACTAAACAACAATGGCAAACATTAACAAAAAGGTTATAGTGGAAGCAGAACTGGAAGAACACTTGACAGTTAATGTTCTTGCATATGAAGAATGACCTTATCAATTGAATACCCTTGTTTGAACTGGAGATAGAAGAAGAGCACCTGGACATTCTGAGTTTATCAACTTTCCTCCTGTAATCCTGAAAGCTCAGATGAAAATAATTACCCAACTTCCCTTTTATTCCAGTTATTTTTCCTATGGAAGAAGAAAGGCCATACTCAAACTTGATGAGATTCTAGTGTGAGCAAATACACACATTTTCATTCTCTATACTTTACTGTGTCCTCAGAACTTTGTAGACTTATAGCAATTTTTCTCTATTTTCCAATTTCCTTTCCCGATCATCTTTTCCTTAACTGTGGACAATTGAACTATATCAGAATATACACTTCAATTTCTATATGTTCCTCTGAAACCCTGTTTGGTATAGAGTAAATTTTGCTTTGTTTGGTAATTGGTTTTGCCTCTTTCCCATGGTAGTACCAGGAATCAATAAGGAGACCTTGAATCACAGAATTAGTTTCTTGATAGCACCTCCATGAATCTATTTCTCTCCTCACAACCCAAAACTGCAGTTAGAAAGTAGTTCTCAGATCACAGGAAGTACGCTGAGAACTGAAGAAATTATTTTCTATGAAAGAAGTGTCCTTCTCTATGTCAGTATCAGATATCTGAAACATTGAAGGTTCAAATAACTTAAAATATTTTGGATTTATATATTTCTGTGTGGAACTCTGTAGCAGAAGTTGTGGTACTTACCAGACCATGGGGAAAATGTAAGATTTCAAAGCAACACATCTGCCAGCATTATGAATTTAGCATCTAGACTAAACCATAAAAGCAAGCTTTTTAGGGATCTAGAGCTTAAGCAAATCAGTGGCTTCCAGAGATCTGAAAGAGGATATGTACATAATAAAAAATAAAGTAGAAAGTACATTCCTATTAATGATTCTCATTGAGATACTAATAAATGCCACATCATGAAAATCAAGTTCCAATTGTGATTTCATGAGATTGCAGGCAAGGGACAATGGATTGCACCTCAGCAACAGGCACACTGGGGACCTCAGCTTATAGCAACTAACACAAAGAACAAGGAAAAGAACATAGAAAATGGGTATTTCTACATGTGAGCCACATTAATGGATTGTGTAAAATCACGTAGTCAAAATCTGCTTAATCTTTTTTGTAGCCAAAACATGAAGAAATTGAATGATGATGAAGTACAAGAGTCTGTGGAGAGAGAAGTTCTAATTTTTCTTTTCCATAATATTTTAAAGAAAGGACAAGCAAAAGATGTATATTTTAATGTATTTGTTGTGTTAGTTATTATTTAATACTTTTGTTTTAACATTTAATGCTGAGAAATAACATGAGAGGCTGAAGAGAATACAGTAAATTAATCAGAAAGCAAAGGGGTAAAGAATACATAAAATCCAGGCTCAGCATAACTGATAGTTCAGGGCCAAAAAGAGGATGGTATAAGCTTCTTAAAATCCCTGGATTACAAAATAAACTACTTCTTCTCCCCCACCCCCCCCTTTAAAAAATGCTGATTCACAAAACCATGGGCATATTAAATCTCTTGTATAGTTTACAATTATCTTATTTGCTATTTGACAGTTTCAACTAACTCTTGCAACCACTTTATAAACCATCCTGACTGAAACAGATGGATGTGTAATTCAAATAATGAGCTGGATCCTTTCCCTGTAGCAGTCAATTATACAGTTGGGTTTTTTCTCGGTATAGTATTCAAGAGACTAAGATCTTTATATATAGATCACCTGAAATGACCTTGCTTATGCAGTATCAGAGCCCAAATGGAACAGTGCGATATGTATCTTGCTGCATTTTTAAAAGCACAAACTGATAGCTTAATAACTATTGTATCTGACAACATTTGCACTTAAATTGTTCCCAGTACTTATCATTCTGATCTTTTAATGTGATACTTTCTCTAGGTAAACTGCCCAGAGACATCTGATGTCTGAACATGAATGCCATGCAAAGAACCCTAGTAGCATTGCATTTTGCTGAGAAAATAATGACAGTGAGGGAATGCAAGCTCATTTCATTAACAATAAATGACAATCTCTAAATGGTGAGAACTTGTGGCAAAGATTTAATTTGCAGCTAGCACTGAATATGAAATTGCCCAGGGACCCGTCAAATGGTATGTGTACAGTGTTCGTAAAAGGTATTATGTAGGAACTTTTCTTCCTCTGTGCTTGTCAACACTCACTCTGGATCAGGTAATAGTATAAGAACCCTTACTTGTAAAAACACTTGACAGAGTGATATAGAAATTTCCCTGGGACCATAGTAAGGTAACAATGACAAAACTCTAGTGAACTGTATTGTAGAATTTTAATACCTCGTTAACAAGTGAAGCGAACTTGCTAAGATTAGATAGGGGCCTCAGTGCTGTTCATACACATTAGACTCACTAAGAATCATCAAGAAAGAAAGATATGTTGCTTGCCTTTGGCTTTCAAAGCTCTGTCGAGGGTGCAATTTATGTGGCTTGTAGGGTAAAACTTAGAAAACCTCATAGGGCTTTCTTATAGGGCTCCTGTGGGCTGCATCTACCAGCAAAGCAGTTTGCCTGCTGCTCAAAAGAAAACTTCTTGCTCATTACAGAGTAGCTTAAAAAGTGAGGGGCACAGTCATTTATGTTATGCTTCATATGACATGTTGGTGTGTGAATATAAATATTAATTGTGTGTGGTTGCAGTCAAAATGATGTGGAATGAGAATGAGAGGGAGCTGAAACCTGCTGTTATAAATCACCTTAAGAGTGCTGCTTTTGTGAAGAGATGGGATACAATATGCTGTAACTCATAATCTGATGAGTTTACATCTTATATTTTCTTCATAAAGACACATGGTAAGTTTCTAGAATTCCCATGTTGCATGATGTCCATGAAATAACTTCTCTGTATAACTTAAAATTTGGAAATAGTTTGTGTTATGAGTGAAATTTTGAAATAGTGTATGAAGTATTCAAATGTATTGTGTTGAATAAAGGTAGTTATGCCCTGACTTATCATATAAATGCAGTTAACAATTGTATTAGTGCACTCTGAAAATACAATAATTTCTTATGTGCATGTGTTTAAAAGAATATTTACAACAAATGGAGACAAAAGCATCACAGGTATCAGAAAATATTTTTACTCTTTCTTTTGGAACAAGAAGCATCACTTTCATTTTTTGCTTACTGGAGGACCATTGGTTTAGCTTTTTCTTGTTCTCTTTGTATTTTTCCATCTCTCAGGGCAATTAGCTCTCCTGGAGCACTTTGAGTATTCCAATCCTTTTCAAGTTGTGTTTCTCTCTTCTTGGATTGAGACCTGGGGTATCTCAGGGCATCAAGAAATGAAAAAATAGTCAGTACTTACCCTTGGAAAAAGTGGGTTAAGTGAACAGAATATTCCTTCATCAGCTGTATTTCTAGCCCTCATTCCTTTCCCTGTCTGGGGAAGGGTAGATTAATTTGCTAGAACTATACTGCACTAGATAAACTATACATTGTGAATAGTAAATTTGACTTACACAAAGTAAAGTTACTTGAAGGAGATCCCTTTGTCTCTCTCTACTCCACAGTCTCTGCTCTGGAGATGGACAAGAAGTTTAACATAGGAGAAAACAGGGAATTTAAGAGGCGGGGAGTGGGGTGGAGTGTGTGTGTATATGTGTGGCATAAAAAGGTCAGAGTTTTGAACATCTAATCAGGGAGATACATTCTTTCTCCTGTAACACTTTTGATGATTTTGATGTACTTGTTCTGAAGTATAGATTAACTAAGCACTATCTGCTCTTAGTTAGCATTTATGACAACTTAGAGACTTATATACTAACAACATGAACCTTCTATGATCTCTGTCAGAGGAGAAAGTTATGCAAAATGGAGTCTGAGTGATTATGTATTATAAATGGCCATTTATACAGAAATTGTGTGCCTAGAATAACTTAGTGTTCAGCATCCATGAAGCTGAAGCTGATTAAATGAAATTCAATTTTTTTTTTACCAGTATCTTTCTTGAAAAGAATACAGTGTTGCAGGAGATATAAAAAGTAAATTTGCTCTCCATTTCATCTCTCATTGAGCCTGCTTTCAGTTACATACAACACCTATGCTAATGGTCTCTATTTATCTTATGCTTCAGGTTTCTTTTAGTTTGAATGTGGTGCAGCTGCTCCCACAGTCAATGATATGAAACTTGATGATGTGCCACCCTCCTTTTGCAGCTGTACTGAATAAATAGAGCAACACAGATGGATATACGCTGCCTTATGACACAGTCTCTTATCTAGCAATAGATTTTTCCTTAGCAGCCAGTAAGGCAAGAGTTTCATTGTCATAACTGCTCATGCTCATGTATGCAAAGTGGTGTAACTGAGGTCTGCTGGGGACTGAGCTATCTAAATGTTAGCTAAATTACAGTTCTTGTATGTTCTCCATGACACTGCATTACAATGGATAGATACTCATCTTGGTAGTCCAATGGTCAACCTGTTCTTGTCAAAAAAATGACCAATATAAGCAGAGATAAATAAATCCATATAGAAATTACATAATTTGGGCCTTTGTTCTCATATTAACCTATGCTTTTGAAAATGAAATGTAAAAATCCTTCAGTAATATTTTTTTTTCTTGTGTAAACTTCTGTGCTTGTTAGAAGGAATAATGAATGCATCCCAATTCCACAATCACATTTATTTGCAAAAGGAGCCAAGTTATCCCCTTAGAGCTTAGGGCATTGTCACAAGGTAAAAGGAAATTCTGTTACTGAATTCAGTGAGGTTAGTCATTAAACATAGACTATTGCTTTCTGTTTATTCTTCATTGTTCCATACCTGCACATTTTACTGGAATCTGCTGTAACTGAGGTGAAGTCTTTGGATTAGATTTGGTACTGTACAGTCACCATATCCTTGATTGACCCTTTCAGTTGCTAGTGCTTGAATTTCCTTTTCAAAGCAATTGACTCAAATTCTGCCTTCCATCTGTTTTCTAGCTGCAACATTGGGCATTCCTTAAGAAGCTGCTGGTTTTGTTTTTTTTCTGTATTCTTCCTCTCCATCATAGCTAAGGATTCCATGCATGCAGGAGAGTATGCTCCCAACGCCTCTTTTAACTTCCATGTTATTGTGCTGTTGTCACTTCTAAGTTACCACAGATAGATTATAGATGTAAAAATGAATTTTATAAACATTTGAAAATGTTTTGTTTTCATTTTGTAAGCACATTTTCATGTCTAGAAAAATTGATTCTCAGAATCGAGTTTTCTCTACACTGAAAAAAAGTACTTCTGAAAATAAGAAAAAAAAATTTGAAAGAATGTTTCCTTAAGTAATGAGAGCTATTGAAAATGGAAAAGTTCCCCCAGTTAAGTCAGCAAGAACTTAGGAATTGTAAGTGCAATAGTAAAGGAAATGAACAGAACATCATGGATGGAAAATGGTTTTAAAATAATTTTTCTTTAATTGAAAAGTATTGTTTATTAATACTGACAACACCTCAAAGGCTATTAAATGAAAAAGCAACATATATAAATTAACCACATGAGGTAATTGTACATTTCTCTATGAAATTGTAGATTATTCTTCTAAGAAACATTTTTATACCACAAGTGAAAAAAACTTGGATTTGTGGAAGCAAAATTGTTTGGGACTTTGAATACAACAGTCTTGTTCTAACCTCTGGTTCAGAACATCTTTAAACTGCAGAGTGCTGGAAGCTGAGATGAGACACTGGGGAAGTGTAGCTTTTTATTCATGCCCTGTACATTTTGTAAAGGTCATGTATTGTTAAAGTTTTATTTGGGGCAGTTCAACTGCATTTATTCTATTAAGAATTATCCTCTACATTTATGTATGTATATATATGTAAAACCCATTTCCAGAAAAGTATTTTTTATGCAAAACAATATCAACAAAAATTTCCTGCAGTTTATGCTCTCTCCATTGCTGTCGTAATCTTTGTCCAAAACTCAGGCTCCTATGCTATAAACTATGCGATACACGATAAGACTTGCACTTCTCCAGCTCCTTGACATTCAAGTCATCTTTATGTCACACTAATTTGAAATCTTTGAGACTACTTTTCATGCTTCCCTGCTGTTTCATCTTCTCCTCCAGTTTCCGCCTTCTCATTCTTCAAAGTCCTATACTTTCCTGGCTTCAGTCTGTCTTTCATCAGCAGGCATTTGGATTCCATCTCTTTCAACACTAATTTCCACAACTGTCTCATTCCATGTGGTGATCTGCTCCTAGAATTACTTTTATGCCTGACTGCATTATTCAGTTACTTATATATGTCAAATCACTGCCCACTATCTTTCACCAAATTTTGATGTAAATTTCTGCTCTCTTTTGAGGAGAGACAAAGATAGTGAAAAGAAGCTGATAAAAGGTACATATCTCAACCTTACACAGTATAAGCTACTTTCAGAGTTAGTGCATGACCTTGCTTCTGGGCCATGACTTAAAATGGATCTCTCTCTTGCTCTAGAGCATGACACAACTTTGACAACAGAAGTGGAGTTCATGCTGCTGCAAGAAGAGTGATGAATATCAAGCTTTACCAGAGGAACAATATGTGCTATTTCCTTAAAAAGAGGCATGGATTATGCTTGGCTCACCATCAGTTCATCCAGCTTGTGTATGTCCTCTAGTCATCTTGTTTGAAAATCAGAAGAAGCTGGGTCTCTCACTTCTTTAGTGAAAGGTAAGAAGCCTTCAGTACTGGTGGTGACCTGGGGCACTATCCACTTCTATTTAATGTATTATTCAACTTTATTTTGTCCTGTGCTATCATGCTCGGACAAAAGACCACCACTTCTTTAATATTCCCATTGAAGTTCTGGTACTTTCTGGCTCTGATTATATCAATAAATTAAATTCCTTAGCCTAGTACTTATCTCTGTAGTCTTATAAATAGAGTAAGCTACATTCTAGGCAGCTACTGGAGGTGGTTCTTGGAAAGTTCAATTTCTGAACCATTCCAATTTAATAGTGCCATAGCTGTCTAGCCAAGAAAAAAGTAGCATTTCTTAGTGTGGCTTCCTAAAGACAATATGCTTATGCAGTCAAGCTATTTGTGTATTGAGGAAGCCATTCCTCACCTAACAGTTTTTGAACTGTAAGAATGATTTCAAATTAGTCTGAAAAATAAGTAAATCTCAAAGAGAATTAAGCTCCTATAAGTTTTGAGTGAATTAACAGAGAGGAAGACCAAGTAAGAGCTCTCACAGAAGATGATTTCAGCTGCCTTACTATCTATTTAAGAATAACTCTGTGGCCAATCAGTGCAAATATAGCTGCTAACAAACCACAGCTCATGCTATGTCTCTTCCAATGGAGGTTTTAAAGGGAGACAGAAGAAGCTGTAATTATTATAATGAGGTAAGCAGCAGGTAGAGAGATTGGAGTAAAGTTTACAAATCTTCTGGAAATTATGCTCGTACATTTCTGCTGCTCCTGGGAAAGACTGTCTTCCTGGTTTTTTTGGGTTTTTGTTTTGGTTTGGTTTTTTGTTTTTTTTTTTTTTTTTTTTTTTAATAAGAAATTAGTTATTTCTGTGACTTGCTTCTATCACAGTTCTCTTACAATTTGAGGTGTTAGGTTTTTTAGGTGTCAGTATCTATTTCACTCATCAGAATTTTCATGCAGACATTTTCATTCTTATATCTCTAATATATCCATAGCTACAAATAGAATACACTCTTGTGATAGCATGGCATAATAATCAGTGTGATTCTCGACTGCGTGCAGCTGCTGTCA
Organism: Ceryle rudis; assembly: GCA_033439905.1. Lineage (NCBI taxonomy): Eukaryota > Metazoa > Chordata > Aves > Coraciiformes > Cerylidae > Ceryle > Ceryle rudis. The sequence continues at coordinate 29,233 of JAAGNO010007326.1, forward strand.
TGATTCTTAGCTGTAAACAAATGACACTGTTCCTTGAGGACACAAGATGGTGTCTTAAGTTATTCTTCTTTATTGCCTTAAAGTGAATTTTGAGACTCAAGAAATTTCGCAGTGTAAAGTGGACACACAGCATATAATGCAGTAAATGAATGAAAATGCAAATAACTGAAATAAAGAAGTTCACTCTGGTTTATTAAAGAACAAGAAGGACTAATGGTTTTTAATTCATTCAGTAGGAAATTTCCTCAAATTAGGGACAAACACAGAGGGGAGAGAAATACATAAAGGATTAGTGTAGCAAATATTGCATAATATATAAAAGAATAACTGCTGAATAATTACTAATAACACTATTATTAGTAATTATTAATAGTTACAATTATGTAGCAGCAAGGAGTCCTTGCCAGGAGATGGACTTAAGGTTTTATATCGTGTTGAATCACAAGGAATGAAGTCTGTTGTTGTCTCAAACCCTTTCACGGATTTCAGCTGAAGGTGAAAATAAAACAGGGGTACTGAGCATTTGCTATCTGAAAAAAAACCCAACAAAACCCAGCATTGACTGAATAATGTGCAGGGAGATTCCATGCAGACAAACACCCAAGTGCTTGTTCATTCTGCAGCACTGCCTCCTGTGGACACGACTCCTGGCAACTGTGAAACTACAGATCTTTGTTGCTTTTATCTGGTTTGATATTTTAAATCATCACCCTATTAAATTTATGATGGAGGATAAAGATGATAGCAGTGGGCAATGTTGATTTTAAAGGATTCAGGGCTAATCATTTACTGTTTCTTCTCTACATACAGAAGAAAGCATACATTCATTCCCTCTGGGTTAGAACAAGGGAAAATACACAATATTTTCAAGTACTGTCTGCCTTCTGCTACAGAAAGTGTGATTTCTGTCCTAGGATATACTTAAAAAAAAATTGGTTTAGGTACTTTCAGAGAGGCCAGGGAACTTGAATCTTTTTCAGGATTAGGTTAAAGACCTAGATATCTGTCTAGAAATTAAACTTCATCTTTGAGCCATATTAATAATACCCAGTACGTCTTAGTTTGATTTGAGTGTATTTCTGTAGGTAACTTAAATTACTATGGAAAAAGCTTGTCTAAGCCAAAAAAATTTCACTTTTAGGTATTATGGTCTGCATTGATTGTAATTAGAAATCTTATTTTCAGAAATATAGAATCGTAAAATTCCAGAGAATTTTAGCCATCAGAAAGGCTGCTAGGAGTGACAGTTACAGTGGGAGCATGTTGTGGTCACCACCATTCATTGCCCAGCCAGATTTTGGAGAGAAAGCAAAAACTCGAATGCGTAGGCATGTATTGGTGAGCAGAGGTTTGTCCTAGTAGCTGTTCAATAAATGGCCAAAAAGCAAATTGTTTTTATAAAGAGGATTTAAACACATATAACAGTTTCTGTGATTAGAAAATATGTCTCTCCCCATTTGCTCTGAAGGAATGTTTGTCATGGCATTTTCTGTGCATTTTGCCTCTCAAACTCACAGGAACATCTGAAAGCTGCAAATCTTGGCCCTGCTAAGCAATCCACTGGAATCCATGTGGAGTTGTGGAATGCTTTTTCTTAGCTACGCCAGGCAGCTTGGCCTGCTGTATTGATAGCAGGTGGAAAAATAATTTCTCTTTTCCTATCTCTGGAACTGACCTCACACTTTTATTTTAAAAGACTGAATTTAAAAGATCTTCAACAAGGATAAAAAGGACAACAATAAGGACAACATGGATTTGGGTTCATAACCTATATGTAAAAATATAGCAAGATGCGGCCAACAATATTGGGCCACTAGGATTTCTGTCTCTGTTCACAAAGGCAATCTTTCCACCCACACAATGAAATTTTGTATATTTTTAACAACTTTGCAGCTGCTGTAATCATGAATACCCCTTCGTTGCTGTTCAAAGTCAGAATTGCTGATAACCATATTCAAAGAGGAGGGGCGGTGTTAGACTCCTGAGGAACCTAAGGAGAAGGCAAGACGTGAGCCTCTCCCTCCTTTCACCCACACACTGAATGATTTGGATTTCTTTGTAACTTAACCCAGTGGGATGCAACCACATACTGGGCTTGGGGCTGACTGGCTGCTTTTTTTTCTAACACCTGCTCTGCCCAAGAAGATGTTTCTCTTTTCATTATCAGTAGGCAGTGAGATTAGAATGGCATGACAGCTGGATTTATTTATTGTGAGTTTATGACCCAGGTTATGATTTGAAACACAAACAAAATTTGAGACCAAAGTGTTGAGCTTTCCTGATTTTGACTCAGATTTTATTGACTAGCTTACCTTTTTTTGAATGGTTTATTAAACTACCAAGCCTCTTGTGCCAAGATCTGAGTCTGTAAGCCTGCACCTTTAAAAGGAATGAGGAAACACAAGTAATGTGATGTGTATCTTTCTTAAAGCCTTACAGTATATTGTAGGTAATCCTTAATGTGTGCTTAACTATTAATGAGATGAGAATCTTCCATATGTAGAAAAATAGAGGAATTTGGCTGATAGGTACAGCAGGTAAACCAACAACACAATAAAGCAAGTTGTACCAGATTTCAAGTTGTGAATTCATTAAATAGAATACTTAGAATAAATTAACATAATAATTAAAAGAGTCCTATCAAATCTATTTGGTGCCTTACATCAAAAACATACATGATGGCAATTGAGCTATGAATCATGGCATTCTATTCAAGCAGCACATTTTCTAGTCTAGATGATGAATTAAGATATCGTCTCTGTTCTAAAGGTGGATCACTGTGGCAGCTTTGCCTTTGTCATCAGCTGTAGCTCTCATGTGTTCAAGCATTTCTCTGTAGGATGCAGTTGGAGTCAAGGATCATGTTGACAGAAACATATGCAGAACCGTCAGGCATTAAATCTCCCCGTCAGAATTTTCTGGCAGACAGAGATGAAAGTTGTAGCAGGCATTCTTCATGGAAACAGACTTCCAGTTTCATGTGGGGCTAAGAACACTGAGTGGCACACCACAGACTATGAGAAAAAGCACTCGTATTTAAAGTACTTTTCCAGACTTCTATTATTATCAAACCTGTTTTTCAGTACTGGTTATTTATATTTAGAGAACTAAATCCCTGTATTTAAATGTTCAATGGGAAACAATTCTGCATGGAAAATACTGATTCATGTGATAGTTCAAGTTTCTTTAAGGCTTTAGGCTTACTCTTCCATCTCTTTATGGTATTCCTGAGAGTCCTAAGGGCTAGAGTCCTCTTGTTGACCCTGAAAAATTGTTAAGTATCACCATAACATGGTGTTTTTCCTTTCAACAAGGACTTTGCATGCTTGCCTCCCACTTAAATGGCTGAAATGCATTTATGGTGAGATCCTGGCCTCATTTGGTTTAGTAGGGTGCTTTTTGCCATTTACAGCAATAGAGCGATATTTGCTCAGGTTATGTTCATATGGCACAGTGCAGCTCTTCCAGCTAACTGAAGACTAGCTGGATAGTGTGAGTGAGCTAATGAACTCTGCTTCTTTGTGGGATAAACCATAGTATCTCTGAACATTCGTACATTATGTGACGTAGAATACAGATTTACAGAAATGCAGGTGTTCAGTCAGATTAGGAAGCTGGGTGATTATTACAAGTACACAAGATGAAATACAGAATGATACTCTGTTGAAAACTCAAGAATGAATCAGAAAGGCAGAGTACCCTTCAGAACTGTTCAGCAGGAAGACTGGATTTCCATTGTTAATGTTTTGTGAGATGCTGCAGAAGGGTCACTTGGTGTATACTTGTCTCTTTCCTCTCATCTGTTCTGCAAATGTAAAAAATAAGCAGGGATGTTTTTGAGGTAACATCAGCTGAGCGGGACTGGGGGCACATTTCACTATGACATTGCGTACTAAGGCAATTCTGGTATTTAAATGAAGCAAGAATAGACTGGTAAACAGATGCTTCGATTAATGAATGTTATGCATTCTCAGACTGTTAGAGGGATAGCAAAGTAACATCTTAAAGTGGAAGGACTTGTTTATAAATCAGAAAGGCGAATTTAGCTCTTGCTGGATATTTATCACTGGGTAGCCTGGTTTTAATACCAGTTACAAAGCAGAGCAGACAATGTGTTTTTCTTGTTCTATAGAAAACTTAAATGGCTTCTGTTTATAATGGGTGACAGTGTTCAGAATTGGACACCCTTCGTATAAATAAAGCAGTATGTACTGAGGCAACCACTTTAAGGAAAAAATTTTGTTGGGGGGTGGGACCTCACTGTACTACAGACAACAGGTGGCTCTTATCTTCAGGCTTTTTCCCCCCCTCTCTTTTTTAAGGTGTCTTTAAAGACTTGTACACAGTCTCCAAACCAGCTATTCAAAGAGGAAGAACTTTTAACAGAGTGCCATGTCACTCATATCAAAACAGAGAAGCAAAATAGGGCTCAAAGCCAACCACTTGCTACTGCAGTTGGTCCAGCAACTGGATGTTAAATAAGGAGTAAATTTAAAAACAACGCTGGGGCTGAACTTTCTGTCCAGACATTTAACCCATTTTTAATGTGAAAATTGCTTCTTCCAATGCAGATTGACATTAAGATGTTGTGATAATCTGGACCTAGCATTAAAATAATTGTAATTATGCATTTTACATGTTTACATTTTAAGTGTATTTAGATAGATTTATTCTGCTTTGCATTCAAAGTAAAGTCAGACTACTGTGTGGCTAGAGATAAATGCAGGTATTTTGCACATGTTATTTAATTTATACAGTTTTTGATAGGTAAACATAAATATATGTACACTGACTGAAACTTTTTAAAAAGTTTTCAATATTTTGAAAGTGCTGAAACTCATCTGAATTCAATGGAGCAAATTTTACTTTATCTCAGTTCAGAGTGCATAATTATTTTTCTCTCGCTGAAGTCAAATTAAATCTTTGATTTCAACAGGGTAAAAGTACATGCCTATGTCTCTGATTCAGAAAAGTACAGTTAAAATTATTGCTTTTCATCAAAACCTGTCTTTAAATACTACCGAGGCCAGTGTTGCTTTATCTGGGCCAGTGTCTGACCTTCTGTTTCTAGCTGAGCAAGAAAATATATAATAGACCACCAGATTATAATAATTTGGGATGTGTAATTCTCCTGATGCCTGACAGCTCTGTACACAATATCAGCATCACAGCACCTGTCCCTTTAGAATCTAAATATTCTGTGAATTTACTAAAACAATCAGAACTGCAGGGAAAGCTGCCATATTTATATTCCATTTTTGAGATACCAAGTCTGAGAGCTACATTTGAGCTTAATTCATTCATCCGCTGAGTTTTATTAACAAGCATTCAGATTTTGTTTATGCATGGGGTATAATACAGTTTTTCTTTGAACTGAGTAAAGTTATAGTGAAAAGGAATATCCTGCTCTCAGACCATGGTCTGAGACAAGGCAAGCACCCAGAGGAGATAAAGCATGAAAAAAATATCAACACTTTTACAAATAATCTGATTCCATGGGGCCAAGAGTATAATAACATCATGGAATATCATAGTAGCAAGATTGATCTTAGCTTCTAGCTTTAGCAGGCCACTAATAGCAAAAAAAATCACCTCCTCCTTATATAATTCAGTCACTCCACACTACATGCCATAAAGGAAGCATTCAGGGTTACAAAGTCACCCCTGTAACATAGAAAAAAAAGAATCTCAGCCCTAGAAAAAGCTTAATCTAAACTGGTTGTCACATTGCTCAGAATCCAAAGATCATTTTTGCATATTGTGTGAAGATGAGCTGCCAGCACCAGTGCCATAGTGACTTTTAGATGCATGCCAGGGCGATGATAGGAAAATAGCTAAGATCCTCATCTTGAATTAACCTGTATGTGGATGGATGGCCCCCTAAGCTTGTAGTACACAGCTTCATGCACACTGCTATTAAAGGATTTGCAAGTCAGAAACATATACATGCGTTATATATATATATATATAAACATATACAAATACAACAGAGAAAAAAAAAAAACATTTTTGCATGGTTCCAAAGAATATTTTTCTCTGTGTTGCTAACCATTGATTTTCTGAACACCGAATGTCAAAGTCATTAACAAGGGCTTATCCACTGGTAACTGGTGAGGAGAAGGAAATGCGCTCTCCCTAATAGAATTAGGGACTACACAGTGGTTTGCAACATGAACTCAGAATACACGATGCTGCTGTTTGGCCTAATCTTTTCAGACATGGCAAGTTCCAGGGTATTGATCACTTCAGATTAAATTTAGCTCTCAAATTTGAATTGGTCCCTCCAGCTCTGCTGTCAGATTAATAGCAGCATTAAGAAAGATCTCTTCCCTTCTTAGGTAAAAAACATTCAAGCAGGGCTTTAGCCCATCCTCCAAACACAGCACTGTTGCTTTCACAGCATTATGACTGTGGGTAAAATGATATCTGAATTACTATGGAGTTTATGCTGGCCATTTCCATTTGATTTTGCAAACCAAATCTACATAGTTGGGATCAAACTTCTGTGCTGATTGGATTAGAAGATGAGACATTTGGATGAGGAAAATAGATTATGCACATTCTCAGATCTGAAAAATGTTGAATTATCCAATTCCAGCTATATTCAAGCATACCCAAGAGCATGATTTGGCCCACAGCTGCCAGCTTTCAATATTGTTACTGTACTTTGTATGTGTGACTTTCTATAAAGTCATACACCTAGAGGTAAAAATGCTGCCTGTGATAACTAGTCTCCTTAGGAGTGCAGGAAGCCGGCTGTGTGACTGACCAGAGCTGGGGCTCAGTGCACTCGTTGCATGACATACAGCCTGGCATATGGGGCAGGGAGGGCACTGATGGTGTGGGAAGGCAGCAGAGACAGGCGCTCTGCTGCTTGCTGCATTCCCCAAGTACTGCCTTCAGTGGAAGGAACTTCAGCAGATCTACTCTTTCAGCTGATGCACAGAGCAGAAGGGATTCCTTCTGCTGTTTGCCGAGTGCTCAATTCACCCTATTCTGACCAGACACCAACACAGAGTTTTGATATTCAATACATACGGAGGGACTGACAAGTTTTACTCCTTGTTAGTTACAAACTATCAACACAGAGACAATCTGTCTATCAGATACCTTCTTAGGTGAAGCTAACTGAGACACAGCACTTGAAAACGATACAGTGGCGTAGGTGTTTGCCACTAAAATGGGTGACTTAGAAACAGTACTTAGTCTATCAGTAAATAAAATAACAAAATGGTTATGGAGGTGGGCATTGTTCCAAGAACACATGCCACTGACTGAGAACACAGTAACTGTGGCATGCAACAAATAAAGTATAATAAACCTCCCTCTCGGCTTCTGTCCCAGTTCCCTCTTTCCCAGCTGTAAACATGGCCCCATATCTCACCCCCATCTATGGTGGCAGTGCATCCATAGCCTCCCTCCCCTGGCATCTACAGTAGTAAGACAACATGGTCACTTTACTGGTACACTACAAAGCCAGTACTTCACACCCTAAAGGGAAGGAAATTGGATCAGGAGGATATTTATAGATTTTTCTGAAGTAATTTCTGATTGCTTTTAAAAAACAGCAACTAGGAATTAAACATGAAACAGTTGTACCCTTCTTCCTCCCTTAAAAGAGTTCTACACTGCAAAAATGGACATTCAAAATTGTGGACTGTCAGAATGAAAGTTCCCTGCACATTTTTAATTCTGTTCCTCTGTACTTATGCATTATGAAAGGAGAATTCATTCTGAGCTGTTCCCATGGCCTGTTCGTATAAAGGTTGTCAGACTAGATGATCAAGATGGGCCCTCCTAATTTTGTAACCTATGGACTTCTGATCTAAAATGACATGATCGCACACCATTTTGCCCTCAGCCATGCCTACTCCAGTGCAGCAGGTAGATTTGTCCTGTAACTGATTTAGTTTGCTGTCTCTGGGATAACTATTCCATTTGTTGGAGAATTTGTGAGATATATTGAGTGGAATGGGTAAGCTTAAAAAAAAAAATTAAAAAAGGATGGTCGTGCTAGGGAACAGGATTCTCTCCTTGACTCTGTCATGTAGTTTCTGTGTAGTGTAAATTTAGAATGGGTTTCCACATTATTCATTTCCGAAGATGTAAATTGAGTTGCTGAGCACTTTATTGGAAATGATGAACATTTAAAGCTGTAATTAAAAGGGAAAACCTGTGTTTTGTACACAGATGTTAGCAAAGAATGATAAACTCTGCAAAAGTGCTTGACATTGGGACTCCAAATTAGTGTAGAATTTATGTATTTGGCAATAAGAATACCAGCTCACCACAGTGCTACAAATAAAAGCTCAACAACATTTGTGAAAAGCTACAAACGCTGGACAAATAGAAGAATTACACAAGGAGGTAAATAACTGGGTTCAGAAGAGAGCCCAATTTATGTTCTGTAACTAAGACAATACCATATGTTCATTCATTAAGATAAAGAAAAATAGACAATAGCTGCTCATTCCTCTACTGCGTGAAATGAGAACTGCTGCTATAGAAAATAAATCCAATTTATGAAAGAATATTTTAAAGCATATGAAAATGAGTGCACATGATTTCCATGCACATTTTAATGGTGTACAAAGCTAGATAAAGGCTCAAGTTTTCAGCTTCTTTAAATTGTTGGCTAATTTCAGATAAAATATTAGACAGAGATTTTGACTGATCACTCAAATGCTAGTGAACACTCTTCATTGTGCTTCAAAATCAATAATAGCAAAGTACTACCAGAATAAAAGGGGTTAATGTCCACTAGACAAAGTAACAGGAAACACTTTATTCTCAAGCTAACTTTCAGGTCTATACATTGTATTCCTTAGTCTGTCAGCTGAGGAATGCTGATCAGAATTGCTTTTAAGGTAACATACCTAGAATTTTAGAGTTACGTAATTCGCCACCCACTATAAGCACTTCCGCCAATAGTGGAGTAGCTCTTTTGAAGCTCTGCAGTGTTATATCAGATCCCTTGGCACAGGCAGGTGTGAAATGTTCCAAGGAAATGACTGCAGTCTTACAACACATGGGCACATATTGTGGTCCTGGAGTACATGGGTTTGAATCAGCCATACTACTGATGGATAAAAAGGAAAACTACAGCTGTTTAAATATACCCTTAAGCTGGAGGGGTGGGGGGTACTTGTGGGAAAGTTTACCCTGTTCAGTTTTTAAACAGTTCTGCTTTGTAAATAGAAGCTCTTGTGACCAGCAACCCTAAGGTCTGCAGTGTTTTCAGAGGTAGCAGAAGACTAGACAGAAACATCTAGTCATTGCTACACATAATAGCTTAAAAGGGTGCATGCATACCCCTTGCGCATAAATATTTTCCAATCGTGTATTAGATTAATGAATTGTAGTGTAAGGAGTAAAGCATAGTTCTCTGGGGAGGAAAGTCACTTGTAACAATGGCTCAATAGTCAATTTAATAAAGGAATAAAAAATTTGATCATTTAACAAATCTAGATTCTCTGTTCTAAATCTGGGGACCTTCTGAGATTGTAGGAAGAATCTGATTCTTCCTACACTGAAATAATTCTGCAGTTAAGCTGTAGCTGTGTTTTTTAACTGCAAGAGTCACCAGAGAAGGGGTTTGGAAGATGCATCTGATTTACCAGTTTAGTATACTAACATTGATTTGACAAGTGCAATGCATCAACATGGTATTATGAGCTTAAGATAAATTATAGTATTCCTTTTCGTCAAGCAGCAAACTGCAGTGGCATATTGCACAAAGCTCAGTGTATTCAGTCACTAGGCATTTGTGCCTGTTGCCTAAAATAGAATGTCTTTCTGTGATGGGTTAATCCTTCTTTGGCTCTGATCCTGGGTAGATTACTAGTTATAGCATGCTATGAAAGACTGCTGTGTAAGGCAAATATTTCACTTAAGTCACTTACCACATTCCCTGGACAGTAGAATTTTCTTGTGCATCTGCTACCAATGTGGAAAATAATTTCATCATTTTTGTTAAGGCTTCCAATATGTATTTGAATAATTATTTTTATTAGGTATTAGAATGTTCTTAATCCTGGTACATTTTGAATACTAGGAAAGAAACCGGTCTCTGACTTTGCCTAGTGTGTTCACAATTAGCGCACAAAATGTGTTTTGTTATTTTTTATCACTAGTTTTTCTAAATTCTGGGAGTCTAAAATTTATGACAAGACTGTGGTGATAACTGCAGTCAACTATACACTCACCTGAAGGTCAATAACTTGGCAAAGAAAAAGAATATTCCTCAAACACTTCCCTGTAAGAAAAATGAGTTAATTTCAGCCAAGTTTATGTCCCCACATGAAGGAGCTTTTCATTGACATTCAATTAATTGAATTTTCCTGAAATGAAACTGTGTAGAAGCCAAGTACAGACTTTAGAAAGTTTACACTTTTCTGTCCCTTAGTTTTAATGCCAAATATGAATCAATTTAAAGTGCTTGCTTTTGAGATATGCTAAACAACAATCTTTATCAAACCAGCTCATTCTGAAATGCTCTAGCTGGGTGTCCAAGTCACTATCCTCAAGTACAAGTCAGCAAAATTTTGTTGATATGTTTAAGCTGCCAGAGCTCAATGCTAGGTCAGAGAATGGAAATGGCATTGTGCAATAACCACGAGTAATCAGTGCTCCCAGATGTTATGGGAACTTCATCGGGAAATATTGAGAAATTAGATCAATTAGATGTTGCTTAACAGAAATTATAATGTTATCCCAAAAGTCCTGAGTTACTATAAATAATGATAGCTCTTGAGGAAATTAAATTTTTTAACGTTTGTGAACAAAAAGGAGAAAAGCCTGTGAAAGAAATCCACTATTATCTGCAATTAATACGGACAACTGAAAGGAGTGGGAAGTGGTGGCTTGGTTTTTTTTTGTTTGTTTTTTTGTTTGTTTGGGTTTTTTAATTGGACCCTAATGTCATTACTATATTTTCTTATTTTCAATGCTATTGCATTTTGGGTTTTAGAGCAAAATGGAGGTGAGCTATCTAGAATATTTTTCAAAAATACATAAACACAACAAGAACTCAATTCCATCTGTAAATCTGAGTTGGATGGTCTCTTTTGAACATAGATCCAAGCTCACAGTGCAGCAAAATATTCAAGCCAGACAAAAGTGAGCTTTGACCCTGAAGGTATGTGATCCTGCTTACACAGAGCAGACTGCAGGAGTAAGTCCTGCTGAAAGACGGTGTATAAAGCCTGCAGGACATTCAGACTGAACAGGGTCATATGGAAGAAGCTCAGACTTTGGGTATGGTATGAATCATTAAAATAATGCTCAAATTTTATTCCTTTAAAATCCTTGGGGATAAGGAAGCAGAAGATACTTTATTTGGCTGATCAACTGTAGCATACTGATCTCTTCTTGGGCCAAGCCCAGGTTTCTTTTAGACATCAGAAAAGGGTTTATAAAGCCAGGTAGTCTGCAAAAGTTTGTATCAACAGGCATTCTGGGGAAGATGGAAACAAAAAATAGCCATAAAATCAGGTAAATAATAGATTTTTATTTTATTTTATTTAATATTGAGCAAAAGAATTAAAGTTCAGTTTTTCAAATAAGAGAAGGGTCAATATCAGGGTCACAGTAGGGAATCACAGTAATGACATAAGATTTTTCAAGGTCTACTGGAATAGTTGCATTAGAGATATCTGCCAAAATCAACAATGACATATCACACCTCTTAGAAGCTACAACATAATTGCCCTAGAGCGAGTCATGTTAACATCCATGTACTCAGCAAACCAAGCAATTATAACCAAGTCTGTGCTCTCCCTGCCAGTCATTATAGTTATTTGTTCGTTTTGTTGCTTTATCTCAGTTCTAGTTAATGTGACTTATGAGCACTTAGTACATATTGGAAAGACAAAGGAGAGAAGCAACTCTGCTGAGGTTCTGGGCTGTTGTCCAAAAATCCTGCCTCTGTAGTGACAGACAAAATTGGGTCTGACTCACAGGAAAGAGTGCAGGATTATGGGGAGGGATGCTGCTAGCTGGCAGGGAAACAACAGTGAAATTAAACAAACAAACAAAAAAGATGGCAAAGGAACCAAACTACTTTTTCTAGGACATGACAGTAAATGCTTCTGTAACAGTGTCAGACATTGTTGATTATGTTGACTGTGACATTTAAATGACTGAAAACCTCCCTTACAGTAGTTTCATTTAGCAATGCACATTACTGTAGGAATTAGAAAAATACTTATTAACCTGAATACGTTATGTGGCAAATGAGGCAAATTGTGTTCTTATGAACTTGGTTACCTTTTTGTTCATCCAATAGCCAGGTGATGACTTAGATTTTCTGAACAGCAGATGTTCAGAAACTGAGACGCCAAGAAAGCTGCCTCAGTAGCAGTGCAGGTTATAAATTCAGCATAGACAATCTGTTCTCCAAAACAGAGATAAAGTGATTTAAAAGGTTCATCAAGGACACTGAAGAATACTATATAGCAATGCTCCAAAGCACCAGCTGTCAGGACCATCAAGTCTTGCTAATGAACTATGGAATCTGTGGAAAACAATACTAATGCTATTTGAAGCCTAAATAGCTTGAAAGCATAGTAGGTGGTAGCAATTGATTTATTTCCTATGATAATATCAGCTACACAGCATGAGGCAATTCATGTGTACCTATAGCAGTAACAAATCCACTGCTGATGCCATTCATATAACTATCTAGCAGGTCTGAGGCCCTCTTCATGAGGCGGGGAGTTCAGTTACATACTTTGCAGATGGTGGATCACTTTTGGCTTTTCTAATAAAACCTGAACCATGGCTTAGCTTTAGAGAAAGAGCCTGAAGTGTAGGAAAAGTTTCCTAGTTAGGATTTTGTCTGGGGGCTGGTGTGGGTCTGAATAATCTCAGTTAGAATTTAATTAATTTCTTTCACACCCTGAGTGTGTTCTTTGGGGGAAGAGAAGGAGGCCTTTTTATAAAAGAAAACACTGTCTGACAATCTATTTTATAAGGAACCTGATATCAGTCATGTCTTAGATCTGTGAAGGGATGCTAAGAGAAACAAATTCCCCCCTGAAGACAAAGGAGAAATGTATAAATTCTGGACCTTTAGGGAATTTGTATCAGAGATAAGTGCTAAGCTTCCTGTCCCTATAAAGACTGAGGATTTTTAATGCAGAAATTGAATTTAAGAGCACAGGCTTAATCTAAGTATTGGAAAGTAGGTTGTCTACAGGCTAAGCACCTCAAATATTGGCTGGCAGCTAATCTGGAGGTTTAGAGAAATGCAGTTTTGAACCTAAGAGCTAAATTTCCCTTAAGTTGGTAATTATGCACCCAAAGATACGTCTGCATGGGAGAACAACTCAGAACTTAGCCTAGCTCTGGACCCAGACATGGTCTAAGTGCGGTCTTGTGGCATTGAATTTAACTGGACTAACTTGATTCACGAATCTCTGCATTGCATGGTGTATATCCCTATGTCCCCTTGTGAATTCAGTCTCATTTTATAATTAGGACTTAAATGATACTGAGAGTGATATCCATGTCTAAACACCCTGCCTCTCACTGGGTTATGTGAAACACCTAACAAGCACTCTCAGTTTCAAGATAGTTTGTAGACCGTGTGTCCACAACATTCAGAAAACTGGTAGAACACCAGTCTGGGGCTTGATAGTCCTCAGGTGCAGAGGCCCAGGAAGTTGTGTGTCATTCCTTTAATTGATTTTTTCCCCCCACTTTATTTTAGAAGATAAGGGATCACAACTTGTGAATCGTCATTATATGGGTTTGTAAAAGGTCTATAGGAAGGGACTTTGAGTTTTTGGGAATGTGGGTCTACCTCTACCACCCAGATGGTACAGATACTCAGAGTCTTTTATTAAGTTATTACCATTGAAACACATACTTTTCACTTCATCAGACAGAGATCCCTTCGCTATTTATCTCTGCTTATATGATACCATCATAGCAAATAAATTCATTTAGTGACAAGTTACAATTTTCCAGACTTATGCTGTGTTGAAATATTCCCCATGGTATCTGTTTGTACATATTTTCCAATTTAGCTTCTTAAATAAAACTCTAGTTTTTTAATTGAAATTATTCTCAACCAGCAAGCAGTTAAATACAAAATATTGTCTGGTGAGTGTCCCAGCTGCATTTATGTTCTCATGGTTTTATTTCACAACATGAAGACGGTAAGGTTTATTTACCATTAAAATTTTCCATTTGAGAGTGGAATTATTTTAACTGAGCTATGCAGTTTATGCTTTCCTAATGTCAGGGCAAAAATTTACTAATGTTTCAATAACAAACTGATAGTTGCATATATATTATTCTGACACTCTCTGAGAGTAGTTATCACTACCTGTTGCTTACAGATACGTAACAGATGTGTCTCACTGATGTACGCCTGATCCTTAGAAAAATAAAAATGAAGAAATGGTTAAAATCTCAAGGAATTTAGGATTGAAATAGGGCAGTTCAAAATGCACTGAATGGTCCAGGTATGACCAGTGTAAGATTTTGTGTCCTTTGATATTTACATCCATATTTTAAAGCAAACATGAAGCAAGTTACCATTCTTTGATACAGATGAGATCATGATATTGGTTTTAGATCACCTGAAGAGCTTTTTACAATTAATGGCTTCAAATAATACAGTGAAAGTTGAATTTTATTCAATGAGCTTTTTAGAATTATCTCAAAGCTAATGAGCTCAATTATCATCTGAACTTTTAATATTTAGTTTCCTTAAGTCACTAGAGAAACACCTTCCTTTCAGCCACCAGAAATCTGAATTTTACTTCTAATGTTCAGCCACCATTATTGGCTCCTCTCCCATATGCATGTGATTTGTGGGAAGCAGTTGGTAACCCTGTTAAGACAGTTGCTCCGAAGTCTAGCTTTCTGGACAAGTAAGAATGCTGCAGAAATTGGAGATCTGTGTGGCTGAGGAGTCTGGATATATAGGTTAAAAATAGCTGATGCATCAGAAGGGTCAGTTTTCATGTGGGACTTTTCTGGTGAAGAAACTGAATCTCTTAATGACTGTAAAAACATATATTTATAGGAAATTAATCATTTGGAAGCTTGACCCAAATCATCTCAGTTCCTATTGCAGACGTGGAACATATACAGAAACTAGTGTCTAGTGATCCAGGAATGCTCACAAGTTGCTTTCTTCTTTTAAAAATGATTACATGATTACAGATTTTGATTCAAAATGCCCTTAGGTATTTAATGAGGTGTCATAAACTATATGCACTACATGCACTATATAAAAAGTGCAAGTCTCAGAACTGTTTGAAAGTGAATAGTAACCCACAAAAAACAAGACCAAAACAAAACAAAAAAGAATCCAAACAAAAAACACAAAAAAACAGACAAACCACAACAAACAAACACAAACAAAAAAGCCCTTAAGAACGCGGTCTTGCTCAGAATAGTAAATTTAGTATGAAAAGTTTTTTTGCAGTGCTGTACAGCCTTGGTTATCTACTGTTTGCAATGTTTTCACAGAACACTTACATAGTATAAATGCAGTGCTCTGACAAATTTTAATTTTACTTCCTTTTCTATTAAAAAATATTTAAGAAAATCAAGTTATTTTGAGAAAAATGTGGCTTGCAAATACAGGGATGTTTATATCCCACTTTAGAACTTTAAAAAATTGATAGAAAATAATAGATACTTATAAAACTGTAAAATGTTTCTAGTTCTTAATAATGCTTATATATGCATGAAGAATGGAGAAAAAATATAAGACCGACAGTGACTATGATTTTGTTTTTCTAGAGGTGAAATAAACATTGATGAAGTAAATGCAGGAAAATAAATGTAAGAAAAGAAGTTTGTCTAGCTATACATCTCCATTTTGTTGATCATGTATTCTGACCACAGCTTAAAAAAATCATTAAAATACATCCTTAACTTACAGTAAATGCTTAACTCAGGTTGGTTTAGGTGGAATTTAAGCACAAAGTGAAGTCCTTTATTAAATATGAGTGTGATAACTCACACTCAAAACAAAGTACATGTTTAATCAGGGTCAATCAATTAACATCTATGAGGGCAGCGGTTACTGGTACACACTTACTTTAGCAGCCATGACTAAAATATTTGTATTTGCTGTAGTGTGTTCTATATGACCAGTTTGTTTTAGGAATATAATCTCAGTTCAACCTTCACAAAGGGGAGCAAAAGTCCTTGATCTTTCAAATATCAAGATCCTCAAAGACTATTCGACCATATCTAAGCAGGGAAGAAATCCTGTGAAACTGCTGAAGAAAAATCCTAAATTATAACTTTGTGACCTCTTTTTCAAACTACTACAAAATTGGTTGAATGACTCATTAGATAGCACAGTAGCAGTTCTACCCAACCACTTGCAGAAGAAAAACACTACAAATGTAAGAGGATTATGTTATCATTAGGATTTCTTCTGCCTTAATAAGCTTAAAAGGAACCTGAATAACAATAGAAGATGAGTTACAGTAGAATATTCTTCACTTTACCTTGAATCTAGTTTGGGATTCCTTCCTGCAGCCAGCTCAGATGATGAGGTTTAGAAGCCTCCCTTTTGTCATTAAAGCTAATTAGGCAAGGCTCTATTTAGACAAATTTAATACTGTTACTAATGAATGAAGATCATAATATCTGGCATGCAGCTGCTGCTAAGAATATCTCATTCAGTCAGCATTTATGGTCTCCTTAAATTCTACTGCTATCCAGTGTTGTGTATGAGTGTATTTTCCCATAAAATAACTATTTATAGTGATAGTAGGCACTAGGGCATGAAAATAGTATTTGGTATGGAGATGTCTTTTGCAATGGCTGTAGAAAGTCACTCAGTTGTTCACGCATGGAGCTCTGCAGTTCATATTTGTCTAATGCATGTCCCTCAAGAAGGACATGTAAACATTAATGATTTTCCACAATTCTTTCATGATGAAAGAAAGTTCAGAATTGATATACATCCAGTCTGCATGGATGAATGGGGAAGGGTTTCTGTGGATAAACAAATGTTCTGTCTTATGTGGGATTGTAAATTTGATCATGCTAGGGAAATGAATGAGAAATATTAACTTGTCAGATGAGCAGTTTCCCGCCAGAGGCAACAAATACTGGAACCAGCTCCTGAATCTCTTATTTTCACTTGAGAAGAGTCTCAGGAGCTGCAGTGTTATTTAGATTGTTCTGAAACAGTTTACCTGCAAAATAAACAGTGGAGGTGTCACTTCTCATTTACAACATTTTGAAATTTGCCAAACACCATAACTGGACATTTGAGAAGAAGGCAAAAATTCTCAGAGCTCTTTCACACACCAGCAGAAACATGCTTTCTATTACAAAAAAAAAATGTGGCAGAGATAAAATGACTTGTCTACTCCTTAAGAATTTGCCACTTGAATATTTTGATAAATAAATACTTAACCCCCCCCCCCCATCAGTAGGCTATAAATGAGTTAAAATATTAACATTTTAATGGATAATGATTTACTAATACTTTATCAATAATTTAAAGATCCTATCACAGTCAGTACAGGGATGATCTTTGCTTTGTAAGGCATTACTGAATATAATGTTTGAATAAAATAAACATACAGTGTTTTAGATACTTTCATTCAGGTTCACACTCTGTTTCCTAGACATCAATATATTGCATCCCATGGATGTATTTTATATCTCAAAATTATAAATGTATGAACTCAAGGCAGGGGGAAACAGGGTAATATTTTCAATTTTAGCAATGGCTAAATGTGATCTATATCAATAGTTATCCTCCTAAACAAAAATGCATTTGGTGTTTTGATTTTATTTTATAGTAAAAGTAAAATTTCCAAAGTTATCTATTTGGCTCAAGACCTCAGATTTAATTTTTAATTACAATTAATGGAAAAGCATATGTATTATTGAATTGCAATGAGATTTAAACTTCAAAATTTTACCCATAGGTGCAATAATTTGAAAATATCACCCCAAGTGTTTTACTTGGACTCCTAGCACCACAATGATAGAACTTAAGTATCAGCAATTTTCATTCTCAGTAACTCATTCCTAGCTTTATGTAAAAAGTCACTGCACAGAGGATGCAGATTACTGTCTCTTATAAGAGTATCGCATACTCAAACCTCTCCCTGTTTGTAGAAGCAATAATTGTAAAAATCTTATGTCTTGTTTGAACAGCAACAAACTCTTGGTTAGAATGGTTAGAATAGTAAAGAACACAATAGTCTAGTTAGAATAGTCATTAGAACTGAAGTGTCCAAAAACCTTAATATTTTTTATATTTGTCTAGATAGTAATGAACAGATAAAGCTCAATGATGGAATTACACTGGTAGTCGCATCAGACACAGCTGTGCTGCAGACCATTTTGAAAGGAAAATGAAAAAAAAAAAAAAAAAAAAGCTAGTCTCTTTTATCACCTACATTTATCAACTCTTCATTTAATAGACAAAGATACAAATGCATTAGGCCTGAATTAGATGAGCCACAGTTATTTCTTATGTTGTATGAAAAAAAAAAAAAGTCTGTCAGTATCTGATTTTTTTTTCTCAAGACTCTGAGTGTTTTATTCCTTGACCTTGGTTTTGTGCCTGTTCGCATGTCTGAAACTGTGCATTGATTTTGGGGGTATTTCAGCTGAAGTGTGCCTGCTAGGCTCCCCGTTGAGCAAGGCTGTTAGGCAAGACAGCTGCATGACATTTGGTTTAATTTGTTGACACTAAAAATTCCTGAGTTCAGCTCCAATGGAATATAGATCATGTGATGCCCCAGTGACTTGGAGTATTCTTAATGTATAGAGGCTTCAGACAAGAAAGCAGTGCACTAATACCAAATTAGAAAAAAGTCAGAGAGCTTTAGTAAACCTTGTGTTAATTAAAATCTGAATTTTATCTTGTGTCTTAACACTTCTTTTACATGCCCTGTAAGCAGATGAAAAAAATGCTTACATTTTCAGGTTTTATGCAATTATTCAAAACAGACACTGCAGTTAAGTTGCACATCCAAAAAAAAAAAAAAGTGTTTATTATTCCTGTCTACCTAAAAGGCACTGAACAATCCTTGGGTTTATTTTTGCACTGCTAGCAGTTATAGAAGCAATAAAGAAATTACAGCAGTACTTACTAGGCATCAATATAATAGTCCTATCAGCATTTTTTTATTTAGCAAAGGGGAAATAAAGCTTATGGTTTCTGCAACTTTTTATTGTTAGGGATTCCTAACAATCACACTCTTTCAATTCAAGGATGAATTCCTCAGTCTGTATATATTCCTCAGAAGTGTGTATTTCCAAGAAAAATTAAAGGATGTTGCTATTTTGGGTATGCTACTTATATATCGGTTGCATGAAGTATAGAAATGCATTCCACATAAAATCCCCCTTACTATAGAATTTTGTCCTTCTTAACATCATCTATACATGATTTTACTGAAATTCTGGAGTTTCATACACAATCTGAGAGTTCTTCTATTTATTTTTACATGTTTAAAAAAACTAACGATGTTCAATATGGCAGAACACCAGCATTCTGATATCTCATTTATATACTCATTGAGACATATTTAGTTAACAAGTAATATTTTTATATTATTTAAGAGGAACTTCTGGAGCACACTCATCTAGCACCCATGGAAAATATCTAATAGAATGCCAATGGGATTAAAAACCCTAAATGGGTGGGTGCAAAAATCACATCAGAGAAGGGAATGAAAGAGATTAGTAATGAATATACTAACATTGTGAATTCCTGGTCAAGTAAGAGTAATAACAGATCTCTGCCTTTCTAGGCTCTGCTGTGTAGCATTCTGCTTTTTGAGTGTCCTATAGCAGAAGGGAATCTGAGGAAGAGCTAAGAGGAATTAAAAAATTACACTTACAGAGTGGATTTGAAACATGCATACTACTGTGTAGACATTTGTTAAGAATAAGAACATCAGTGCATTATCTCATTAATTTTACAGTTAGAGGGTTGTCTTAAATATACTGTGTCAAGGGTTTATTTATTTTTTTTCAGCTGGTCCATACTGTGACTGTGTTCTTGTAGCCATCTTTGTGTAGAGAAGAGACCCTTGAAAACTTCTCACCTTCTCCATGTGCTCTGACAGCTGCCCTAATGCAATCAGCCAAGAATGGACTCCCAGGCACAGGAGAGAGCTGGACAAAACATGCTACAGGAGTGGAAGCCCAATTCCACATTCAGAATTCACATCAAACTGCTAATGTTCCTAAATATTTTCCTGAGGAATCAGAGAATCTGAATTATATCTGCACCAGGCTTCTATGCATGGAATATTGGACCATTGCCCTTGAAAATCATGCCTGATTTGTTAGCTGTCTGGGAGATGCTCAGAGGTTATATATAGACCATCACTGCAACTTTCTAACATAGGAAATGAGAAGAAAGCGACATTGTTCAATGTCCCATATTTCTTCTGTTAATTTGCCTGTATGCCTTTTTTTAATCCAGATAAATAAATCTACAAGGCAACTCATAGTTATTTATAGATACTCATTTTATGAAGAAGTACTGTTTTTATTGTCAATCTGTCCCCTGCTTAATTTTTCCTTAGTAATTTTAGGGAGATATGCTCATCAAGGTGAAATCTAACAAACATATGGAAATACTTATTGGTAAGCTTAAATAATACAGATTTTGTGACTCTTGCCTGCCTTTGCAGTATACAAAGTATAGAGGAGCAGAACATGCTTTATTGTAGAGCCACAGTTGAAAGAGAAACAGAAATAGGACTGAATGATTTGAGTCATAATCAAAAGTGTTCCCACCAGCACCATTGTGTTGATTTGTTATCTATGGTCTGAAAATAAACACCAAGTACTAATCATAGAGTAATAGAATCATTAAAGTTGGAAATGACCTTCAAGATGATCAAGTCCAACCGTCTACTAAATATTAACATGACCACTAAACCATGTCCTGAAATGCCACATCTAGACATTTTTTGAACACTTCAAGGGATGGTGATTTCACCACCTTCCTGGGCGGACTGTTCCAATGGCTTCCCACTTTCTCAGAAATTTTTCCTATTATCCAAACTAAAATTCCCCTGGTGCAACTTAAACCCCTTTCCTCTTGTCCTATCACTAGTTACTTGGGAGAAGAGACCAACACCCACCTGACTACAACCTCCTTTCAGGTATTGTAGAGAGCAATAAGGTCTCCCCTGAGCCTCCTCCAGACTAAATAATCCCAGCTCCCTTAGCTGCTGCTCATAAGACATTTTCTCCAGACTCTTTATCAGCTTTGTTGACCTTCTCTCAACTCACTCCAGCACCTCAATGTCTTTTTTATCCTGTGGCACCCAAAACTGAACACAGTATTCAATCTGTGGCCTCACCATTGCCAAATACAAGGGTACGATCACTTCTCTACACCTGCTAGATACACTGTTTCTGATACAGGCCAGGATGCCGTTGGCCTTCTTGGCCACCTGGGCACACTGCTGGCTCATGTTCACCTGGCCATCCACTAGCACCCCCAGGTCCTTTTCTGCCAGGTCCTTTTCTTCTCCAGCCACTCATCCCCAAGCCTGTAGTGTTGTCTGGGGTTATTGTGACCAACATGCAACACAGTACTTGGCCTTGTTAAACCTTATGCCACTCACCTCAGCTCATTGATCCAATTTGTTCAGATCCCTCTGCAGATCCTTCCTACCGTCGAGCAGATTGATGCTCCCACCTAATTTGGTGTCACCTGCAAACTTGCTGAGGGTGTACTTGATCCCTTTGTCCAGATCATCCATAAATATATTAAACACGAATGGCCCCAGCACTGAGCCCTGGGGAATACCACCTGTGACCAGCCACCAACTGGATTTTGCTCCATTCACCACAACTCTCTGGCCTTGGCCATCCAGCCAGTTTTTAACCCAGCAAAGAATACATGCTTCCAAGTCATGAGATGCCAACTTCTCCAGCAGAATGCTGTGGGAGACACTGTCAAAGACCTTACTGCCGTCCAGGTCATGCACAGCTTTTCCCTCATCCACTAGGCTGGTCACCTGGTCATAGAAGTAGATCGGGTTTGTTATGCGGGACCCACCATTCATGAGCCCATGCTGCCTGGGCCTGATTGTCTGGTTGTCTTCAACGTGCTGTGTGAGCCCACCCAAGATGAACTGCTCCATAATCTTCTCTGGCACTAAGGTCATGCTGAAAGGCCTGTAGTTCCCTGGATCATCCTTCTGGTCCTTCTTGTAGATGGGTGTCACATTGGCAAGGCTCCAGTCATCTGACACCTCCCCTGTTAACCAAGACTGTTGATAAATGATGGAGAGAGGCTTGGCAAGCTCCTGTGCCAGCTCGCTCAACACACTTGGATGGATCCTGTCCGGCCCCATAGACTTGTGAGTGTCCAGGTGTAGAAGATTGTTAACTGCTTCCTTCTGGATTATGAGGTGTTTACTCTGCTCTCCATCCCTGTCTTCTAGCTCAGGGTAGGATAACTGGTCTGGCTATTGAAGACTGAGGCAAAGAAGGCATTAAGTACCTCAGCCTTTTCCTCATCCTTGGTGGAAATGTTCCCCTCTAGCATCACTTTAGTATCACTTGAGTGATGCTAAAAATGGATAACCTTTCCATAAAATACTATTGTTATCTTTGATCCTAAAATATTGAACAGGCCAGATGATCTGCTAACACACGTCAGAATATGTTCTCTGTAGTAATTTCTCACAAAACCACTTAAATTGTAAACATTTGAAGATTGAGAAACATATTTTGTTAATGAGCAAAGATGAGCTTACCTGACACTGCACAGATAGTTGTGACACCTAGTGCAATGGTGGGGAAGAGTGGATTATATCTGAAAGTTACACAGAGAATTTTGGAGTTTGTGGTTTCATTAGGCTTATGGTGGAAAAGGTTTATTAGGAAATACACTTTACCCACTGACTTGTTGCAGCCTTCCTCTAATCTCAAGGTTTCAAATCATCTCCTGGAATGAAGTTTGTAATTCACTGGGCTTCAGTCACAGACTTTGACATGAATTACACTGTTTGCTGCACTGGAGTAACCTCATAAATAATTCTCAATCCCTGGGGAGTCCAGCCTGTTCATCACTCCCTTTGGTGTTCTCTCCCATGCAGATTAGCACACATAGGGTAAAAAAAGAACTTTAACCAATAAACAATGCTAGCTCTTTGTAAAAGGTGATAACAGTGCCATTTCTAATTATATGGACTGGAAAACTTGAGCTGAATTATACATTACAGACATCTTCCCCATTCTACAGTGTCTGTGTTGAAGGCCATTATCTTCAGTCCTTTGGGAACTGCAAAGAACTAGAGACATGGAACTTAGAAGAAAGAAGAAAAAAGAATTAAAACTTTTTTTTTTTTTTGGCTGGAAGCAAATTTTAGTCTATTATTCAACTTGGTGCCACTGTGTTCCACTTTCAGTTTCACTAGCTGTTCCACTTAAAAAGCAAATGATAGCATCAAAAAGAAATATTCCTTTAAAGTAGTATTTCTGCAGGGGGACAGGTAAGGTCTCTGGACTTTTGACTAACATTAAAGAAGCCGAATTTTCCAAAATAGGTTAGACAACTTTCACTTAGCTTTTCCTTTATAGCCATTAATGTAGACAAAGACTAGTTATGTCTAAACCAGGAGGCTACTTATTTCAGACTCTAATTTCAATCTAAACTAAGTTAAGAACATACTCCAGATCAGTCTCTTTAAGAGCCTACATGTACTTTTTTTCCCATATATAGAGTTTAGAGACATTAAATTCCTTTCCTAGACATTTAAGGTATATATCATCTTCTCTACCTCTTTCCAAAGGGCATTTATGATGTGTCATTGACAAACAACACTACCTCCACATAACGCAGGCTCTAATACGACTTGATCCAGGCTTTTAGCAGTCTGCACTATTGGACTCCACTGTGACTCTACACACTTTAATAAAAAACCCACTAGCTTTGTTGTTTCTGTCACAATTAATATTTAAAGACAAAATAATATCTGAGTTTTAAACATGACAATTCCAGACATCTGAAAGAAGCAGAAATTATGATTTTTGTCTTGTAATTAAGAAATTTTTTAAAAAGTGTCATAGAGGATTTTTCTGTCCATTCATAACACCTTTTTTTTTTTACAGTATCAGAACAGGAAATTTCAGAAGACAGCTTTGTCAGATGAAAAGTATGTATTTTTTTTTTATGTTTGTAAGTCACATTATTTTATATGTGAATTCTTGACTGCACTGTATTTGAACAGGAAACATTATGCAAATAAACTAGAGCAATGTGGTTTTTGGTCTGGACTAGATAATTTGTGTGGCTTACTTCTGTTCCTTTTACATCTGTATTTATGTTCAAAGAGCAACATTTCAAATGAAGAAATTGCCTCCTGCTCAGAAAAATTTTGTCTAGTAAATAATAGGTTTTTTAATTCTGGTCTTTTTTAAAAAAAAAAAAAAAAAATTAAAAAGGGAGGAAAAAAAAGAAAAAAAATCTCTTTTGCACTAAATGTTCAATAAATCAAATCTTTAAGGAAAATACTGTCCTTTCTTTAGTAGCTAGCTTGCATGTAGGCATTTTTGGATGAATACCTCAGAACCTGAAATCTGGATCATTCCATCAAACCAAACTTCATTCATCAAGACAAGTTTTTTTCATAACTTTGTAGGGAAAAAATTGTAAAAATTCTGTGATAAAAAAGTTACATAATTTAACTCGTAACTATGCATAAAATAAAAACATCAACAATAAAAGCCAAACATAACAAACATTTACAACTGGGTATCTTGTATAAGGATAACTTTTACCACTTCACACTTCAGTGAAAAAATACCTTGATAAAATGGTTCACTGGAAACAGATGCTAGCTGTTGGGATAAAATGCCTGCGGCAAGTTTAAGCAACTTCAAATCTATCTTGTCTAAGCCTATGCCTGATAGCAAAAGTAGAAAGGCTTTCATAGTCTTTCTGTTGCTTACAACAGCACAGGTAACATACGTTTTCTGATTAACTTTTGGTATGGTAAAAGCTGCTGCAAGCTGAGAACCAGCTATGTGTTGCAGGCAAGAGAAGGGGCATTTGAGGAAAATATATAATGAAATATGACAAATTTATTGTCTCTGACAGAACGTACCATAGATTCTGTCTGAACAACAAATTGAAGAAAACCACATATTATCATTTACATTTCTTAAGACCTGTGTTCAGATCTCAAATTTTTGTCATAAATTATAAGGATTAAGTATAATCAGAAAAAAACCCTGGCAAAATAGTTGGTGTCATACATAGGAAAATACAGGATGAAAATCAGATCTCTCTGTTACCTTGGGGAATCTAACAAAGCTTCTGCTTGACTAAAAACAATGTCCTAATTTCCTTCCTCTCCCTTCTTCATGGAAAATAAATATTTAAGAAAAAAATACTAATAAATACATTCTAAAAGCAGAATAGAGAGCCACTTCAGTACTGGGTGAGAAAACTTGTCCTCCTTTCATCTGTACCCAAAAAGTTTATGAAAGTTAACAGACATTTATCAAAAACAGTCATGAACAAATCTGAAACAAACTCAGTCTAGCATTAAGTAAAAATTTAATGTTTATTGTATTCAACCTCCTCGATTCGCTTGGGTTCACCTCCGTTTTGCTGCAGCAGCTGTAAATAAAATGTGTCCAGCTCAGTTGTAGGCTGATTCTTTGAATCTCAGTTTTTGTTGGCGTCTTCAAAACACCAGCTGTTATATTTCTTTAAAGGATTAATACATTTTGAACATTCCAAGAAAGGAATTATATAACATCTTGCCAGAGACCTTGACCATAACTCTTGTCTCAGAAGTCATCCCTAAGAACAGCCTGCTTCTCAGGAGAACAAACTTTTACTAAGATGCTTCTTAAAAGAAAACAAACGAAAATTATACTGCAATTAAATTCAATTGTCGAAAAAGGTTAAGGTATTTTGAACTGATCTAAACTACATCATGAATTTGCCCTTTGTATGAGTGTAGCAACAGTACATCTAAAATTGTGTATTCAGCCCTCAACCTTATCAAGAATATTCCATGATATCCTTCAATACAAAGGGACAAACTCCCTTTGATGCAAACTTTGTCACCTATTAAATATACCCAGAGTGTACATATTTAGGAAAACCCCTGACCTCTTGAAATTAAATTATCCTCTTCCAGTGCATCAGATTTAAAATGATTTTACAAATTGGGATAAGCTCAATTTATCCTAGTTTTTCAGATTAAATATTATTAAAATCCTCCCCTTTTGAGTCACCTTTCTGAAGCTTTCCTGTCTCGATGTCCTTGACAGTATTATCAACATTTGTTTAGCTCTGGGACATTAGGAAACACTGAAGAATCACTATTTGGGGGGGGGGGAAGGGAAAGAGAGACAAATCCTGTCATAATTTGAAATCTCTTGATTTATTGCTCCATTATTTAGTTTTAGTGCCATATATTGGTACACCTATGAATGGATTATTCTGGAAGAAAGTCCTCATCCAGAGATAACATTTAATGATATTCTGCTTTAAATTAATTGTTTTGGATTTAAATTAATAAATTTATAAAAATGATACTGTTTAAACTAATTAAAAATGCCATTTCATTTTCAAATATTGTTTATCATTATTTTGATAACACTGAGGTGAGTACTCTTTTTCCGCTGACGTGAAAAAAAAACCATCAGGATGGCTTTCCACATCCCTTTTGCATATTGTGCAAGTATCTTGTCAATTCAGGACTAGAAAAAGAGTACAAAAGCAGTTTGTAAAATTTCAGGACAAAACAGAAACAACTAGACAGAAGCCAGTCTAAAGTACTATACATTGCATGAATGTATAGATGCAGCCATCTTTTCTCCTACTTTTAAGTTCAGAATTTTATTATAAAAAGTGAAATCCTGAGATGGTTTCCTAAGAGAAACAAACATCACTTCAAAATGGCAATCTAAATCATTTAGATTATGTCAAAGCAAATAAACCAGTTCTCTTTTTATCCAGGCCAATGGCAGAAGCCTAAATGAAAAGAATGAGTGGAGTCAAGTCCATGGTAAGGGCAGCAGGCAGAGTCCCCTCTTGCCCACCACACCCCACCAGGTGCTTCTGAGTAACAGGTATGAGGCTTTAATCGAGGTAGAACACCTGAGTGACAATGGGAGCAATGAACTAGCTACACCAGAGATGCCTACACGGACAGGCTGACCGCCCCTATCACCACCACACTCAAAAAGAAGAAACGAAGGGTTATTATTGTAGGTTGTTCTGTTCTAAAGGGAACAGAGGGTCCTATATGCCATGTAGACCCATTTCACAGGGATGTCTGCTGTGTCCCTGGAGCCCAGGTTAAGGATATCACTAGGAAACTTCCTAGCCTGGTGAGGTCCTTGGATCACTAACCACTACTGTTTTTCCAGGCAGGGGGAGAAGATGCAGTAACACACAGCCTTAAAACAATTAAGAAAGATTTCAGGGCCTTGGGATGGTTGGTGAGGGCATCTGAAACACAGGTTATTTTCTTTATTGTCCTTCCAGTTGAGAGTAGCAACATCGGAATGAACAGAAAAATCCAATCTATTAATGTATGGCTCTGGGGCTTTGTTTTGGTTTGTTTTGTTTTGATAACAGGATAGCCTATATGACACCAGGAATGATAGTACTGAAGGGGAGAGACCTCAAAGGGGGAAGAGAAGAGGATCCTTGCCCAAGAGATGGCGGGGCTGATTCACAGAGCTTTAAACTAGATGTGAAGGGGGGAGGGGGTGGTGATTCTGGGATCATCAATGATAAGCAACAAAACATGCCAGGGTTAGAGGAATGGGAGAACAACAGGATAGTAGTTATGGAACACCATCGGGGATTAAAGGGATGTCCCTCTAAAATGATAACTTGTCCACCAGCCCAGCTGAAGTGCTTCCACACCAACGCACACAGCCTGGGCAACAAACAGGAAGAATTGGAAGCTACGATGTTGCAGGAAGGCTATGACATAGTGGCCGTTACTGAAACTTGGTGGGATGAATCCTATGAGTGGAGCATGGCTATCAATAGCTACAAACTGTTCAGGAGGGACAGGAGTGGAAGAAGGGGTGGCGGTTTTGCCCTCTATGTTAAGAAATTGATAGACTGTGAAAAGCTGTTCCTTAAGAATAACCACGAGAATGTTGAGAGCTTCTGGGTAAGAATCGGGGATTGAAAAAACAAAGGGAACCTTGTGGCTGGTGTCTACTACAGGCTGCCCAATCAAGGGGAGCTTATAAATGAGGCCTTCTTACTCCAGCTCCAGGAGACATCACACTCACAGGTTGTCATCCTACTAGGGGATTTCAACCACCCTGATATATGTTGGAAAAGTTTCATGGCAAGCTATAGGCAATCCGGGAGTCTCCTGGTGTGCGTAGATGACAACTTCCTAAGGCAGGAAATAGACACTCCTACCCAAGGGGCTACAATACTAGACTTGATGGTCACAAATGCTAGTGAACTTATCAGGCATATCAAGATAGGAGGCAGCCTGGGCTGCAGTGATCATGCATTAATGAAGTTCACTGTCCTAAGGGGTACGATGGAGATGAAAAGCTAAGTCAGGACCCTTAATTTTTGGGTAACCAAACCTCCAGCACTTCAAGGAGTTAGTCAGTAAGACTCCCTGGGAAACAATCCTTAGGGACAAGGCAGCAGAGCAGAGATGGCAGATGTTTAAGGATGATTTTCATAGAGTGCAAGAACTCTCGATTCCCAGCCGTAGGAAGTCGCATAGGGAAGGAAAGAGACCAGCACGGCTGAGTCGAGACCTGCTGGTCAAACTAAAAGACGAGACTGCACACACAGTGGAAGCACGGACAGATCTCCTGGGGACAATACAGGGACACTGCCCAGTCGTGTAGGCACAAGGGGCAAGTCCTGCCTGACCAACCTAGTGGCCTTCTACAATGCAGTAACTGCATCAGGAGACAAGGGAAGAGCTGTGGATGTCATCTATCTTGACCTTACCAAGGCCTTTGACACTGTGCCCCACAACATCCTCCTTTCTAAGTTGGAGAGATATGGGTTGATGGGTGGACTGTTCAGTGGATAAGACATTGGCTGGATGGCCGCACCCAGAGAGTAGTGGTCAATGGCTCAATGCCTTGATGGGAAAACATGACAAGTGGTGTCCCTCAAGGGTCCATACTGGGACCAGTGTTATTTAGTATCTTCATTAATGACATAGACAATGGCATTGAGTGAACCCTCAGCAAGTCTGCTGATGATACTAAGCTGTGTGGTGCAGTTGATATGCCAGAGGGAGGGATGCCATTCAGAGGGATCTGGATAGGCTGGAGAGGTGGGCTCAGGTGAACCTCATGAGGTTCAACAAGTCCAAGTGCCGGTTCCCGCAGCTGGTCTGGGGCAACCAGCATTATCAATAGAAGGCGGGAGGGGACATGATAGAGAGCACTCCTTTGGAAAAAGACTTGGAGGTACTAGTAAATGAAAAGCTGGATGTGAGCAACCAATGTGCAATGGCAGCCCAGAAGGCCAACTGAATCCCGGGCTGCATCAAAAGAAGCGCGGCCAGCAGACTGAGAGAAGTGATCCCATCTCTCTACTCTGCCCTGGTGAGACC